>JAENPR010001566.1:0-137314 GCA_018135685.1 Themeda triandra | reverse complement strand
ATAGTGGCACAGTGATTACTTTGGATGCAAATTTAGCTGTTCATTTATATATTGTCATAATGGCATTACTATTTTTGGCGATGATAATTAGAGTACATTGAATTAAAGGATAGATGTTCCTCATTATTTTGGGAATTTGTAGGTTTATTTCCTGAGGATTAATGTGGAGTATATATTAGTGGTAATAGTAATATTTTTTTGGCCACCCGACTAGCTCACCAGCATCGAACAATGGGCCACCCGAAACAGCAGCAGCGCCGCCAGAGAGCCGGCGGTGGCACTGCTGCTTCTGCCGCCGTTTCTTCTACTGGCGATGACGGTCTCGCTGGCCTCGGTGGTGCGTCCTCCTGCTGCTGCTGCTGCTGCCCAACCTGCCGCTCCAGCGACGGTGGCGACTGATGTCGGGCCGCCGGGCGAGGTGTCTGTCGCCGGCGGCATGCTGGTGGTGGTGACCAAGGCTTCCTTCCGAAAAGCCAGGTACCGGGACAAGCGTCGTGTCACCGGCACTGACGGCACGTTCGGTGGAGCGGCGCATCTTGCCGGCGTTGAGAGGCATCCCATCCTCTGAGCCTAGCAACTGGCTGAGCTTGTGCTTCCGCAGTTCCGCGTGCATACTTTCACAAGCGCGTGTTTCTCGTGTTCCAAGGATTCTCGAGCTTTGCATCAACCTCAATAGCCAACACTACTACACAAAATTTTACCACAGCGGGCGCTTTTGATTTTCGGCAGCGGGCAAAGTTGTGCGCCTCCGATGGAAGGCCACGGTAAATTAGGCCCTCGCCGTGGCGAGCACCTTGCCCGCTGCAGTTAATCAGATTAACTGCAGCGGACACTTTACAATGCCCGCCATGGTTAATCTGGAAAAAAAAACAAAAAAAAACCCAAAGCCCACCGGCGGGCCGGTTACCCAAAGCCACCGGCGAGCCCAACCCTAGCTCGCAACCCTAGCGCCGCCAGGATCGTCGCCGTCGTCTATGGATCGATCCGCTCGCCTCCACCTCCTCACGCGCCGGATCCGGTCGGCGAGGGATGGGGAGCCGCCCGTCGCCGTCTTTGTGGCCATCGCGCTCGGCACAGGGAAGACGCCGCCGCAGCCGCTGTTGGTCGGCCTGGGGAGGTGCGCCGCCGCCGCCGCCGCTTGGCCTGGGGAGGTGCGCCGCCGCCGCCGCTGCTGCTCGGCCTAGGGAGGTGCGCCGCCGCCGCCGCCGCTGCTCGGCCTAGGGAGGTGCGCCGCCGCCGCCGCCGCTGCTCGGCTTGGTGGAGGAAGGTCGTCCCCGCCAGATCTGGAGAGAGAGAGAAAGAGGGATGGGTGAGAGAGATGGAGAGAGGAAGAGGGAGATAGAGAGTAAGAGGGAGACGAACTCACCGGATCTGAAACCGCGCCGGCTCGGGTTGGGGCGCTCCTCCTCCGCTGCTTGGGTCGTGCGCCAGCTAGGGCGCTCCTCCTCCTCCGCGGCCGGGTCGCTGCTCCTCCTCCGCTGCACGGGCCGGGGCGCTAGCCGGGGCGCTGCTTCTCCTCCGCGCCACGGTGCTCGCCGCCGCCTGGTAGGGGGTGTGGAGAGAGAGTGGAGAGAGGCGGAGTGGAGCGCTGGGGCGCTGCGGTGCGGGGAGAGGCGCGCGGCGCGGTGCGGGGAGAGGCGCTGCGGTGTGCGGCGGTGCGGGATGGGCTGGTTGGGCCTGGATGATTTACCAAAGCGGGCCTTATTGGGAGCCCGCTGCGGTTAATGTATTTACCGCAGCGGGCATCTTAATTTGCCCGCCACGAGAAAATAGGTATTTTCCGTGGCGGGCAAATTAAGATGCCGGCTAACGGTAAATAAATTAACCGCAGCGGGCAAATATGCGTGTTGTGGTTAATAAAAAATGCCCGCTGCGGTTAATCGTGAGATTTACCGCAGCGGGCAAAAAAAGAGCCCGCCTCGGAAAAAAAAAGGCCTCGTCTTGGAAAATCGATTCTGTAGTAGTGCAATATATTAATCGAAGTGTTATCCCTATTTGACACATTGGGAAGGCCTAGGTACTCTCCTGGCAAAGAATCATTCAGGAACTTATTGGTAGAAGAAACCACAAAGGCAAATCCATTAGTGACCATTCCTCGCTTGAAGCTATTATCATGTAAAGATGTAATCTCAAACACGAACGATGTTGTGAAAAGAGGGCACACCATGATCTCTGCGGATCCTAAGGCTTTCAGGATATTCGTAGAAAGCATGGCCGACCACACCTGTGTCGAGACCAGTTGTTAGCCCCAGGCGACCACGCTCATCGACTGAAGCTTCACCTTCAAAGCTTAGATTAGCAATTGTGAATCCATTGAAAACAAATTCCTCAGCACTAGATGCAGTAAAGCAGAAAAGGAGAAGAAAGCAGTGCAAGGAGAAACGGAGCATAGCTTACTACTCTTGATGACTATGGCCTTGTTTAGTTGCTTGCCTCTGGTAGAAATTTGATTCTCTCTCATCACATCGATTTTTAGCCGTTTGCGTGGAGATTAAATGTAGGTAAAAATAACTAATCCCAATTGCGCAGTTTAGTTACATCACGAGGCGAATCTTTTGAGCCCGGATTCTTCTGCGATTGACAATATTTGTCAATAAGACAAAAGAGTTACTTATTCGTAAATCAAATTTTTAGCCATCTAAACAAGGCGATATGCCTAGCTCATCTGACGAAAGTTGCAAAGTTCGATCAGGTTTTGTATAATCCCCTAGAACGTCCAGCTGTTAGTAGAACACGTTGCTACGAAATTCTAGTCGTCAAACATAACTAAATGTTGAAAGAGACAGAAAAGGCATCTCAAAAAGAAAGACAGAGACCCCCAATTTGCTTTGGTACAGACCAACATATGCAAAGACCACGACTTCGGGTCAACTTCTTCAGTTTTCATTCTATAAAAGATAATATTGCATAGTAACTTGTCATATCACAAAGAAAGGCGTACGTCATCTTAGATGGACACATGGGGCCTGGGGATGTGGCGTGCGCAGGGCGCAATGAATAAGAATAATTAATGCCGAACAATGACTTTAGGTCAACCTCAAACAAAGACCTTGAACGATGACTTTGGATCAACTTCAACCCATTCTATTTTCTTCAATTTTTTCGTATATATTGCACAGTTAGCACGGTGCCTACGGAATCACTAAGACCACACTCAATGAGAAGTTTCACCTCGCAGTTTTAGACATGACACCCATCATAAAACGAGGAGAAAATGAGATATCTCAAGGTACAGTTTCATTGTAAAGTTTCAAAGTAATATTTTTAGTCATTTGTGGATCCCACCGTGGTTGCCTGCTTGTAAGTTCATAACCTGTGGTGCCTGCTTGTACCTGTACCACTTTGCAATCCAGATGTGGACAATGAAGTTGATGACGATGAGCATGGAGAGGACCCTGGTCGTAGAAGAACTCGATCTGGCCATTGAAAGTGAACACCTCGGTGGACCGGCGGCGCATGCTATGCCACGTGCTCGAGTCTGGCTCCGGCGCTAGCATCCATCGAGTACGCATGCGCGGCGTTGTTCCCACTAACGGGCGTGGCTGCTGTGCCGGCGGTGACCTCCACGGTCGACAGAGGAACTTCGCCACCTATCCTTCACCCAAGCCTCTTCCCGCCGCGTGCGATCCGCCGCCGTCCGAAGGCCGTGGCTGTCCCATCCGTTGGTTCGAGACAATCCTCGCCCACGTCTGCACACCACGCACGGCGGCTCGACAACCTGCTTGTCGGCGGCACCGTGGCAAGCCCATTGTACGCGGCGTCCACCATCATCCTCATCGTGTCCGCCTTCACAAACCCCACCTTCCACCACCTCCCCGTGGACGTCGACGCGTTAGTCTCTGTCTCATTCTCCACCGGCAGTGGCGGCGACCCTGCAGCGGACGAGCACCAACACCCAGCGAGCAGCCTCCGTTGCAAGAGATGAAACATATGAAGGGTCTCAACGCAAAGTTTCACGCGGTTTCCAACGTTTTGGAAACAATGCCGATAAGTTTCGTGAGGTGAAACGTTTCACTTCTCTCTTCTCCTCGTTTCATGTAAAAATTTCAAATATGCTAATATAACACCCTATTTAATATGCATAAAACCTCTTTTTTTTTATTATATGCATGAAACCTCATATGAAACTCCATTGAAACTAGACACCGACCCACTGCCAACGGAATAATTAATGCACACATCCACCAATTACGGCCGGGGACAGAACAATTAATGGACAAATCTAGTGTCGGGTGATGTAGACGCACCAATGGTTGTGAAAGCACGATAATTATGCATGTATAGGTCGATAGTGTGTATAGAAAAACTAGACGAGGGAAAGAGATAATTTTCCCTTCATTCACCTGGCACTGCACAACTTACGATTCCTGTATCATTGGCGTGTTTTCTAATTGTAATGGTACTGGATATTATATGACACGTATACCAGGATTCAAACTATAAAATATTTAACTAATAATTTGGCTACTATTTTTTAAACATTATAATACAAACTTGATAAGGTTAAATTTGTAATCAAATATATTATCCAATTATCATAAGTTGATATCCCCGGACCATATAATATACAAAAGCTAATTTAAGAGACGTGTCAGTGTCACGTCGTGCCTTATAAAGGATTGTAGAGCTAATAAGCAAGTGATTAGAACATAAAAGTATAATGGAAAAAAAAAAGTCAACACAAGAAGGATCCAGATTTCATCCAAAAATGGGTGAATTGTGAAAAATTTGAACCAGGATTCACTTATTTTGATTGGTCATAATATTTATGTGTTTAGCTGACATTTAGTTGAATTTTGGCTAAAATTTGATCTAAGAGGCACGAGAAGAAAACACATAGATAGTAGTTTGATAAGATTGCATCTTTTTTACATTTAAGTGTGGGGTCACTCGTGGCCTTGAGTGTCAAAGAAATAGCATGGAATGCAGGTGGGGTGAAAATTTTAGGCCTTGTTTAGATTCCAGAATTTGCCTACCAAATTCACTATGCGAATTCCTATTCCCCATCACATCAAAATGCCGACACATATATGGAGTATTAAATATAGATGAAATAAAAAACTAATTGCGGTTCTGTTGTACTTTGCGAGACGAACATTTTGAGCTTAATTAATCAAAAATTGGACAATTTTTACCAAATAAAAACAAAATTCTTTGGTGTGAATACGAGACTTTTACTATCTGGCTTTGGTCACCAACTTTGTGATCTAAACAAGGCCTTAGTACTTCCTTGGTCCCGGGAAAGAATGCGATCTGCGTTACCGAGGTGAGAGCAGGACCAAGCAACCAAGCAAAAATTCTCACTGTGCCCTACTCTCTCTGTCCTCTACGCCCACTAAGCACGCGGACCAAGGTTTCTCTTTGTTTTTAGCCCAGTCTGAGTGAGGATTTCATCAGAATTTTATTTGTATTTAATGAGCTGTCATGTAGACATTTTAAATGATGTGACACCATATTTAAAAAGAGAGAGAAGAAATGAGTTTCATGGCGATGAAACTCTCTTGTACGAATCTCAATTCTTTATGAGTCATAAAATTTAATGTCTATGAAACTACAGAATAAAACTCTCCATTAAACATGAAGGTTTCATCTATATTTTATTTTATTTTACATAATATGACAGTCTTGAAAACAACTCTATGAAATTTGCCACCGAGATTAGCCTTAGTTGCTACGTTGGAGTCTCAGAGCTTAAACGAGTGGACGAGGGAGGCTGACCGTGCATTTTTTTTTTTTTATTCCCAGTCAGTTGCACAGCTGATAGCCTAGGCATGCAGGTCTGGAGTTACATTCTTTACCGGATGAAGTAAAAACCATAATAATTCATATGGAAATCTCTCCCTGAACAGTGCCACCCAGCCGGTATTTATTAGATCATCCTCTGGAGCGATGTGAAATTACACAGCGGTCAGCAACCTTTGGGTGGCTTGCCCACACAATCCCAGGGGTACGGACGTAACTTTACATGAGTCAACGACTCCGTCATCTTGTGGCCAGCACCTCGGTTCCCTAGGTAAGATCCTCGTGAAAAGTTGAAATTTTTTCACTCTTTCCATCACATCAATTTTTACACATATACATTAAACATTAAATATAAATAAAAAATAACTAACTGTATAGTTTAGTTAAAAATTACGAGACGAATCTTTTGAGCTTAGTTAGTCTATAATTAAATACTAATTATCAAATACAAACTAAAATACTATAATTAGAAAAATTCTAACACCATATCTGTCAGCGGCCCTATTTGCGAGGGACCTACTCTCCCCGGAGGTCTGTCCTGGCCGACCAGTGACTGACCTGCATTAACACGAAACGAAGGCAATTACAGATGGAGAAACCCTCGCCACAAATTCGTTACATATAAGGCAACCAAAATAGACGACGTTATTATAGTATTTAAATTTTATCCTAAAATACTCTTATTTCTTAATGCATCATTTTTTTTCTAGTACATATTTTTTCGCAATACATCTCTATCTCTGCCCTTTATTGTAGGCTTCTGGCTTTAGCGTTTGTTTCTGTTGTGGGTCATTTAGATCCTTTCATTTGGAGAATTGAAATCTACTTAATAAAGTATTCTATTTGGATTACAATTTGACATTCCACCACTTTCCAAAATTCATATATAAGTCTATCTTAAATTCATATAATCATATATCACCATTCTATGGTTCCACTTTGCAACATATAATACGCTCTTTAATTTGCTCCCTTATAATAAAAACGCAACACTAAGGATCCCTCTTGTATAGCCAATAATCTATACTATCTATATTTATATACATAACATTTAAATGCCGCCTTTTTCTCCTCTTCTTCGCTGCGCGTGCCCGACGATGGCACGCAGAAGAGTCCAGCTTGTGTGAGAACGAGTGAGCCGAGAGAGGTAGGTATGTGCTGACGTCGTGCGGGCCCGCGCGTCAGCCACAGAGGAGAAGCACAAATGTACTTACTGCGCACAGTAAGGGATGGATTAATGACAAGTCAGCAATCCACGTGATGGATCAAGGATCCAACGGTCGCTAGCCACAAGGAATAGCAGGACCCGGCTGTCATGGACGCTGAGAAAACACAGAGGAAAGAGAGGGAGCAGGTGAGCAGAATTCCACCATGTGCGCAGAACAGGCGTCGCGGTCCTCAGGAGCAGCGGGATCTGTGGTGTGGCTCCGGATTCCTGTGGTCTTTTGTGTGGTGAAAAGGGGTGTGGCCGCTGGCCGCGTGACACATGTCCGTGGTTTTGTAAAACAGCGTGCGGTGTTGGCTGTTTTGCCATCCCAGTCATGGACAAGGGGGCAGGTTGGCATGGGACCCTCGGCGGGGGCGATACACCAGGCTCAGCTGGCTGCGCCGTGAGCTGGGCCCGAAGACCATGCACAGCATACCTGTTTCTTTATTTTCTGTTTTTTTCTTTTAAACCCTTTAAGAATGGGACTTCTATAAATCATAGAAAATCAAAAGAATCATAAAATTAGTAAAACCGTTTTGCTGCACTCCTTTTGACTAGTGCTACGCCTTTGTCTTCTATGAAATAATTAGAAATCCACGCAACAAAATCATATAAGATACTTATCGCCAGAAACTTCATGACAAAAAAAAGAATTATTGGCACTTCAAGTTTAAATCAACCATACTAATACATTTGTTCATCATTCGTTGCAACACACGGACACTTTTGTTAGTATAATATATAAATATAATTCATACACAATCATATTAGCTCAATTGATATGCGTCTAAATTATTATTATTAAGATAAATTTAATTTCAAGAACCAAACGGCCTTAAAGATTTGAAGACGTCGTCTAGTACGGGATGGAGTAGTAGTACTGCGTATAGTGGCAGTAGATTTCAACGCGTACTAACAAAAGCCGCTCGCATGTGCCTGTCCAGTGCCCGTTACTGTTTATGTTCACTGCACACTAAACTTTTCACGGTTACTGTTTACGCGTTTTCCACCTGTTCGCTGCACTGTTCATGCGCTCGCTGCACCGAAAGTACTACTAGTGCAGCGTCAGCGCGCCTACCAATCCTACTAGCTTAAGAAGGAGGCATCCGGGAAGAGCTCCAGAAATTCCCCAACTTTATGGCTTCTCTTCTCTAACCCCAACACCAAAAATCCTCCAAATCCAGAGATTGTCCTTCAAGATGGTACCAAGAGCAGTCTAATCCTATTGCTCCCACTCCGTTCTTGGTTGATTCGGTTGTGCATTCGCCGGCGTCGACATTGCCGTCGCCGGCCGACCGTGCCGTGCATGCCGTGGGGCGCGTTGCCTCCGAAGGACTTGCTTGCTGGCTACCCGCTGGCCTTACGTATTGCCGCCGCGGCGATTAAGGAGCTCTCCGAGGTGATTAAGATTCTCCCTTTGAGATAAGATCTGAATATTCTGATTGTGATTTCACACCATTCTTGGCTTGTTGCTGACAGAGAGGGGAGCTAAGCTAGCTAGGAGGTTGAGATGGAGCGCATGGCAGTGAGCGTTGCCACTGGGGTGCTGACCTCACTCCTCTCCAAGCTATCAGTGCTGCTCAGTGATAGGTACAAGAAACTCAAGGGCGTTAGGAGGGATATTGAGTCCCTCAGCCGTGAGTTGACTGACATGAATGCAGCACTGGTGAAGCTTGCAGATAGGGAGAAGCTGGATGTCCAGACCAAAGTGTGGAGGGACAAGGTTCGCGAGATGGCGTATGATATCGAGGATATCATTGACATCTTCATGCACCACCATGACCAAGCTGGAGATGACAAAGATGGCCTATTCCAGAAGACTGCACGCAAGATCAGGAAGCTGCGAGCGCGCTTCCAGATAGCCGGTATGATTCAAGATATCAAAGCTCGTGTTGAGGAGCAAAGTAAAAGCCGAGATAGATACAAGGTTGAGGAATCTATCTCACAGCCTAGAGTGGTGGAAGTTGACCCAAGGCTGCCTGCAATGTATGAAGATGCAAAAGAGGCTTGTGGGCATTGACGGTCCACGGGAGGAAATCATCAGACAGTTGATGGAAGAAGATGACAACAAATCTGGAGGCCTTAAAGTGCTGTCCATCGTGGGTTTGGTGGCCTCGGCAAGACAACCCTTGCAAACCAAGTGTATGCTAAAATCAAGAATGAGTTTGAATGCACGGCGTTCGTATCTGTCTCTAGAACTCCAGACATTCGAAAGATCCTGAAGGACATACTCTCTGAAGTTGAATTTGATGTCAAGGAAATGGGTGATGATGTCAAAAAGCTTGTAAAAGTCCTCAGAGAACAGCTCACGAATAAGAGGTACGTGTTTATCTAGAATTTATGATAATATATTTATTTGGAGACTTTAGTATGTGTTCTATTTCTCATTGCTTGTCCCAAATATCTATATTTTTCCATTGTCTTCTTGTCGGCCAATAGCAATATTTTAATTTCATACTGATATACACCAATAGCTCTTAAAAGTTGTTTGGTCATATGATGACTTGCTATTTCGATCTGTCCTCTCTGTCGTATAGACTTTTTGCTCAGCTACTAGCAAATATCAAAATGATAGTTGAAGGCATGGAAAAGGAATAAATTTCAATCTTATTTAAGTGACGTATTACTCATATTTACTTTGTCATATTGTGATGCACAAACGGGATTGACTTACAAGAACTATTTTAGTTTCATACTGCCGTACCAATAGCCCCTAAAAGTTATCTTGTCATGAAAACTTCTATTTCAATCTATCCTCCCTCATATCCTTTTCTTTTTTCTTTTTGCTCAGCTACTAGCAAATATCAAAATGGTAGTTGAAGCAATGGAAAATGCATGAACTTCCTTCTTGTTTAAGTGACATATAACTCATATTTACTTTGTCATATTGTGATGCACATACGGGATTGACTTAGAAGTTACTGACTTTGCAGGTACTTTGTCATAATTGATGACTTATGGAGCATCAAGGATTGGGATATTATTAAGTGTGCTTTTGTGGAAAATAATAATGCTAGTAGAGTGATAACTACAACACGTATTCAAGACGTTGCTAGAGCCAGCTGCATCCCAAATCAAGGCCATGTATATCAAATGCAGCCCCTTAATGAGCTTCATTCAAGAAAGTTGTTTTTCAAAAGGTTATTTGAAACAGAAGATAAGTGTCCTGAGCAACTCAGAGAGATTTCTGACCAAATGTTAAGAAAATGCAAAGGGGTACCCTTGGCAATTACAAGCATTGCAAGTCTTTTGGTTAACCAATGCATGCACATTGAGATATGGGAGAAGATACATAATTCACTGGGTTCGGAGTTGGACACAAATCCTACACTAGAATGGATGAGGCATGTGCTAAGTCTGAGCTACAATGACCTTTCCCATGAGCTCAAGACATGCCTGCTATATCTTGGAATCTATCCTGAAGATTATAAAATCAAAAAGGGAGATTTGGTGAGAAAATGGATAGCTGAAGGATTTATTAGGGAAAAGCATGGTTTAGATCTGGAGGAAGTTGCTGAGAACTGTTTCAATGAACTCATCAACAGGAATATGATCCAACTTAGCAGGCGTGCAAATGATTTTGGTGAGGTGTTGGATTGTCAAGTTCATGACCTAATGCTTGATCTAATTATATTGAAGTGCAAAGAAGAAAACTTCATCACTATAATTGATAAAAAGTGTCCAGTGAATGGAGCACAAGTTCGCCGGATCAGCCATCAGTTCCATGACAGAGACATGCACCTGACAGTGGAGAGTATGAGTGCATCAAAGGTTCGGTCGTTTATTTCCTTCCGTGTGGCTTATGATTGTGTGCCTCCAGTTTCGAAATTTGAGCTTTTGAGAGTCTTGGATATGGACAATAATTCTCCTCATGCCCTTGATTTGTCTGCTATAAATCACCTTTTTCTGCTCAAGTATGTGAAGGTCTATGGCATTATTGAGATGCCAAAGAAATTTGGCAGGCTAAATCAATTGATGACCCTAGATATGTCCCGGTCATCGTTGCGTGGTTTTGGAGGACTATCAGATTTTAATTCCTTGTCATCTCTAAGGCATCTCAGCATACCGCGAGGGGTAACATTCAAAAATGGACTTAGCAAGTTGTGCAACCTACGTCATCTGTCCGATTTTGAAATTGGGTGTAATAATTCCATAGAATGTATCAGAGATCTCGGTGAGTTGACCAATCTTAGGCGTCTTGATGTGACGTTCGATCCCATTGAGTTGCCAGATGGCGTAGAAAATAATCTTGAGACTATCGTGGCTGCCTCTCTTAACAAGCTTGGGAACAGCAACCTCCGCCATCTACGTTTTCTGGTTCTTCCAGGTGATAGGTTCCCCTCAGCACAATTCTGGAGTAACTGCTTGGCACATCCACGACATCTAGAGAGCTTTGTCTTGGTCGCTGAATTAATGCCCAAGCTACCAAATTGGATTGTGTGTGCTGACAGGCTGGCGCATGCTGGACTAGGCGTCCAGGAGCTTCGACGTGATGATGTCCAGGTTCTTGGACAGTTGCCCTGTCTCATCTACCTCAGGTTAACAGCTGAAACAGTCCCAGAGAACAACATCGTCATCCATCCAAACACATTCCACAGCCTCAAGAGCTTCAGATTCTTTAGTCGTGATGAGCTGACGCGCTTAACTTTTGAGCCAGCCTCAATGCCACGGCTACAGAAACTGGACATAAATCTTTATGGTCGCGGGCAAAATGTACCAGTTGGTGGCATCGAGCACCTTGCTAGCCTGGAACAGATCTCCGTGTCTATACAGGCCAAATGTGGCCAGGCGTCCAAAATAGAATCTGCATGCAGAGACGCCATCAGCAGGCACTCAAAAAGTCAAGCCATGCAGATTAAATGTCAAGCGTGGTGATGAATTTAAATACTGGTACGCTTATGTTATCCATAGTTTGTTCTGAGTTTCGTCTCTTTTTATATTTTTGAACCCTGATGGCCTGACCATGTTAGCTCTGTTTCATTCTTTAATTAGAATTTGCTCTGCTACTTCGGAAGTTCGGATGCCCTGTTCATGCCTTCATTTCTCACTGCTCCTTCAGACATATTAGCATAACACATAGGCACAACCGCACAAGGCCATTCGATCTTTCATAATATCTTACTTTTCATTTCAAAATGATTTGATACATCCTGCTTGATATCTGTACACAACAATATTGCCCAAAAACCATTGTAAAAATTTGGATAGCCAAACTAATGTCTTCTATTTAAACTAGGAGGACCACAAAGATTGAGAAAGTTATAACTGGTGCCACTTACATAGCTTAAAAAAATTAGAGCAGATATGTTTTTTCCCCTCTGGTCATGCCATAGGAACTGCAGGTTCCTTCTCATGGCCCGATGACTAAAATGCTTATATAACTTTAGGATCATGGTCTTCATCTATTTAGACTCTGAAAATGTACAAACCTACTTTCTCGGAGCCTCTCTTGTTTCCTCAAAAAAAAAAATGTACAAACCTTGAACTACCAATTGTTTGGCAGTAGGATTTGTATAATTTTCTCCCGTCTTTGCCTGGTTTGTCAAGTACTAACTAGCACTCAAAATGTATGTCTACTCCAGGTGGTGCCTGTTTTGCACAAGACAACTTCAACAGAATACTATACCATATGGCGATGACCGGGGAGATGGCAAATAGCTACCTGAGGAAGCCCAGAAATTTCTCCTATACCCATGTCTGCAATGGAGGCGTCCAAAGCAGGGAAATGGATCAACCTCCAATCAGCTGGCCTGTCCTTTAAGGCGTAAATGGGTACGGTTAGCAATTGCTATGTTGTTTTGTCTTCTGTTGATTGAACCTGAGATGTTCCTTTTTCGGATGTAACCCATCCAGTTATTGTAACTAATCTTTGGTCTCACTATTACTATAAAAAATTACTGCATTTTGAGACTGGCAGTGATACTGCAACTCAAGGGGAGCAAAAAAAGGATCATGTTTAGTTTTTGCGATTTAGATGAAAACACAAGCACTAGGATTATTTTAAAATTAGCTTTCATAATGTTAGAGATGGGTATAGTTTAGATATTGTACTTGTGTAATTTGCAATAAATAAATAAATAAATAAATTATGGGTTATTTTAATATTGGTAGAGGTGAGCAATTTAGATACAAACATTCGGTGGTTATTTAAATTATATTTCATATATAATGGCACAGGTGATTACTTTGGATGCAAATATAGGTGTTAATTTATATATTGTCATAATGGCATTACTATTTTTGGCCATGTGATAATCTAAAGAGACTATTTGGTGTGGCCACTCCGTGCGCTGAGGACGTCCACGGCAGCAAAAAAAAGTGCTGGCCGTTGTGATCTTCATCAACGACTATCCGCTCGTTGACGTGTGTCCTGTGAAACAGGAGTTCAGCTTTGTCGTTCGTCTATTAGACGGTCTGGCACGCTGTTCGTTGGACCTACAGCCTCGCCTAGGAAACAGGCCAACGCATGTTGCTGCTAGGCTGGTCAGACAGGACCAGACCTTTGCTGTTGTCGTTCGGCGATTGGCCACTCCAGCTCGTTGTCGGCCTCGTTTAGTTCCAAACTTTGGCATGTCAAAGTTGGGCGTTCACACACTGTAGCGCACTGTAGCAATTTTGTTTGTATTTGTGAAATACTGTCCAAATATTGATTAATTAGATTCAAAAGATTCGTCTCATGAGAAAGTCAATAAAACTGTGCAATTAGTTTTTTATTTCATTTACATTTAATACTCCATGCATGTGTCGACATTTTGATGTGACGGGGAATCTTCTTTTTACATAGTGGATTTTGGGGTTGGATTTCAGGAACTAAACAAGGCCAGGTTGGAGGACTCGGCCCCCGGTGGGGCCTGAAAAAGTCTACTGGCCGCGCGTGGGCGGGGTGCGAGGCGGGCCAGCCGTATGCCGCTGCCCACGTGGTCCCACGGGTGCTAGGCAGTGATGGGCCCGCCGCTCAGCGTCGCTTGGCGGCTTGGGGCTCCTCCTCTTTGCATCGCCGTGCTCCGCCGCGCAGGAAACGAGACGCAGCGTGGAATAAAGTCGTCGCGTACCGTCGTCCCTGCCGTCCGGCCGGCTGCACCAGGTGAGTTGCCCGACCTCTCCATTTTCCACTAGTTTTCCCGCCTCTCCGCTGCGGCTCACCGGCGGCCTGCTTCTCTGTGCGGCTCTCCGAGCTGTGACTGTAGGTCCTGGGGTCACGAGGATGCTGAATCTATGGTGACGCCGACGGCGGGAGATCTAAGACCAGAGCTGTGTCCACACGCGGAGGATCCGGGCTGGACAAAAGCGAGTCCATGGCCAGGGCGAGGACACCCCCCGGCGCCGCGGCGGGGTCCCAGCGTCCCGGCGAGAGCAAGGTCTGCGCGGTGGCTCAGCCGAGAGCAGGCCTAGGCGCGGCGACGTGAGGGTCCCCAGCGCGGTGGGCCAGCAGGCGTGCACCCCGGCGCGGAGGCTCCAGCCGTGGATAGGGCGGCCGGTCGCGGCGGCGCGAGGGTCCCATGCGCCCAATGCGGCGGCCCGGCAGGCGTGCACCCCGGCGTTGCTACGCGACGGCGCGGGGCGAGCCGCGAGCGGAGCCCTCGACGCGGCATTCCGGTTCTACAGGTTTGTTTTTGCTCCCTTTCCGTTTTCTCAGATTTCTTTGAGATTGGCATTCTCGCCGTCCTAATGGCGTTTCTGTTGGCGTGGTGGTCCACCTGTGCGCCTTAGGTGCTGGATCCGGGAAGGGGACAGTGAGTAGGAGTAGCGCCAGTGTTGCGTTTCGGCGGAGCGGGAAGGAGATGGGTCGTGGTGTGGCGACCCGCTCGTGGTGCAGCGCGTTCGGCGGGATGGGGTGGTCCACGGGACACCGGGAGGAAATCCTCACCGCCACCGGCCGAGTCAAGTAGCGCTGCCACCACGGAGGGCGCCGGAAGCACTAGGACAGAGCACGCCAGCTCCTCCGGCGGCCAGCGACGCGGGGGCCTGCCGATTCAAGCAGCGCCGCCACCGCGGGGGGCGCCGGCAGCACCAGCGCGGAGTAGGCCAGCTCCTCAGCAGCAAGCGGCGCGGAAGGCCGAGCGCGGTGGCGAGCGGCGAAGCAGCGAGGCGATGGGCTGGAACGCGGAGCTAGCATGGGATGCGGAGACGGACTGCAGCGGCAGGGTGAACTGACGCCGGCATCGATGCTGCGCCGCCCGGAGAGAGCCCCAGAAATACTCCTCCTGTGACGAGGCGATGGGCTGGAACGCGGAGCTAGCATGGGATGCGGAGACGGACTGCAGCGGCAGGGTGAACTGACGCCGGCATCGATGCTGCGCCGCCCGGAGAGAGCCCCAGAAATACTCCTCCTGTGACCTTCCCACGCACGCCTCCCTCGAGCCCAGGTATCCTCTTCCTCATCTTTACACCCATTCCTTCTACCCGTCCCTGCATCCATCGATTCATCTTCCTTTCCTATCCAGAGATCTCATGGCTTCTGTTTCTTCTATTGTTCCCTCACCTAATTTTGTGCCTATATCCACAGATCCATTTGGAACACGGCGAGGGTCCGTTTGCTTGTCGATTTGAAGAGATTTTTATTCAATTTGGGCGCCCTTAGTTTGATCCTACACCAAGAGAATTCCACGGTGTGGTTGTCTCCTACACCAGCACCGAACCCTACCTTCAATGGTTTGCGCTTGCCACGCCAATTATACAGATACGGTACAGACTACTTGATTTCGCTTCATTAGCCTTGCTGTGCGATACTTGATGTGTTACTATGACTTAAAAAACCAAGGCAGATGCATGCCTGCTGACTACTGTTGTGCAATTGCCATGATCATCTAGATATTGCAACTGACATCCAGCAGGAGCACTTGCCTCCATGCCCTCCACTAATTTCCACCAGTTCTCTTATGAGATTATAGTCCAAAAAATGAAGTGATCGGAGAATTTCGGGAGATAAATTGTCCTTGCTGTACGTTCCTCCTAATATTACCAAGAAACATAATCAAACATCATTGGTTAGTAGAAAGAATGCAGTCAAAAGCACATGTTTGTGCATTAACGCACACAAGGTTCATTTTTTTCCCTAAGCCTGTGCAAAGATCATTCCTTTAGTTTTTATTCATGAGAATCATACCTACAATTGATTTAGGAAAATGTCTCTTCACCACTTAAGCAATCAAGAACCTGTAATTCATAGGAAAATATTCTTTTTACCACTGATTAGAAGTTTTGGCAATATGGGCAAAGATTCAAACCTCTGAGCAAAAAGGTTTATAAGTTTCTTGATTTATATGCATATTACGTTCTTGATTTAGTGTAGTTCTGTATTTTTATCTTGAGGAATAAGCAATTGGCAATTGAAATATCCTAGCCTGGTTCAGAGTGTTATTCCATCAAGTGCATGTAGGAGGTTGCTTGTCTGATTCATTGGCATTTTATTGTGTCCTATCTGTTCTTAGTTGAAATATATTTGTCCTATGCAACAGTGACATATTGCCTGTAACTAAATGGCGGAGTTACATGCTAGATGGTTGACAGGTTAGCTCTATGCAAACCTTTTCTGGCTATGCCATGTGCTTTTGACAGCGATTGTTGCTGCATTGATCACGCTGCCATCTATTGACTGATCCCCTGTTTTTCCATAGGCAAGGGAGCCAAGAGGCAATGGGTATTAGTTTTGATAGCTAGGCGACCTATGAATGTACTGTCAGATGTCCTACTTTTTTGGGGGGTTTCTCTTCACTCCTTATCAATTTATATATAGACAGCTTATATCCATAATTCTGCTTCTCATGTACCAAATACTAAATCTGTCTGCTCTCAGGTACAAATATCAGTGACCGTGGACTAAAATCATGGAAGTAAAAGAAACCTATAGAAACTCTTGGAGTTCCCAGCTATGGAGATGGAGTTGTACATTGTCATTGTGGATTATCCAATGCTATTTCAGTTCTAGGTTAGGGTCTCCATTTGCTTCTATAACATCATGTTATATTGTATGACTGTTTTGTGAATCAAGGGATCTATTTTTTCATGATAGAACAACTATGATAGGAGATCTCACTGCCCAATGCGCAAACTAATGTGTCCTTTTCTGTGCTGCATAAATGTGCAAAAAAAAAGATAGATCTGTGCCTTTTGTTTGCTATGTCGTTATCCATAATCAGGAGTGTATTTTTCACAAATATAACTGTGGTGCCAACCCGCGTGCACGGGCGTGTAAATCACTAGTTAGAGTACATTGAATTAAAGGATAGATGTTCCTCATTATTTTGGAAATTTGTAGGTTTATTTCCTGAGGATTAATGTGGAGTATATATTAGTGGTAATAGTAAGATTTTTTTGGCCACCCGACTAGCTCACCAGCATCGAACAATGGCCACCCGAAACAGCAGCAGCGCCGCGCAGAGAGCCGGCGGTGGTACTGCTGCTTTCGCCGCCGTTTCTTCTACTGGCGATGACGGTCTCGCTGTCCTCGGTGGTACGTCCTGCTGCTGCCCTCAGCACCCAACCTGCTGCTCCAGCGACGGTGGCGACTGATGTCGGGCCGCCGGGCGAGGTGTCTGTCGCCGGCGGCATGCTGCTGGTGGTGACCAAGGCTTCCTTCCGAAACGCCAGGTACCGGGACAAGCGTCGTGTCACCGGCATTGACGGTTCGGTGGAGTGGCGCATCTTGTCGGCGTTGAGAGGCATCCCATCCTCTGGGCCTAGCAACTGGCACGACAGATCCAGCCCTGGGCCTGCGGGTGAGCCGCCGGCTGCCCAGTTGGCGTGATGTTCGCTGGCTGAGCTTGTGCTTCCGCGTGCATGCTTTTCACGAGCGCGTGTTTCTCGTATTCCAAGGCTTCTCGAACTTTGCATCAACCTCAATAGCCAATATATTAATCGAAGTGTTATTCCTATTTGACAAAGGCCTTGTTTAGTTCCACCAACTTGGTGGTTGCAAATTTGACATCTGCTCTTGTAGTCTTATTTATGGCATTCGTTTGTATTTATGAAATATTATCGAAATATTGACTAATTAGGCTCAAAAAGATTAGATCCATGAAATCAACTAAACTGTGCAATTAGTTTTTAATTTCATCTACATTTAATACTCGTGCGTGTCTTGGCATTTTGATGTGATGGAGAATCTTTCGGTTTTTCTTGCGCCAAATTGGGAGTTGCCAAATTGGTGGAACTAAACAAGGCCAAAGAATCATTCGGGAACTTATTGGTAGAAGAAACCACAAAGGCGAATCCATTAATTAGTGCCCATTCCTCGCTTGAAGCTATTATCATGTAAATAAGCTTGAAAACAGAAATGAAAATTCTCGACCGAATCGCATCGTTTCCTACATTTGATCCGACCATTTTCACTTTTTTTTTGGAAAAATACGAAAACGGTATGAAATTCGAACAGACAATTCGAAAACGGAGCGGAATTCGAAATGGACTTATTTTGACTGATTTCTACTTTTCTACATTATATTCGGTATGTAACCGTATTCGAAATTCGGTAGAAATTCGGTAGAGCCTAGTAACATACTTTACAGCCCAGCCCAACTTGACAACCTTAGACACCACCACCCCCGTATCCCACCTCCACTCCCGTATCCCCTTCTCTCCACTCTCGTATTGCGACGCCGCATGGTCATGAGTCCGTGACTCCGTCCTCCACTCCGTATTGCGGAGCCACGAGGAAGCAAATGACATGGAAAGTGATCCTGACATCATGGATGATGCCGATGAACTATAGATGTTCATGTCCTATTAATTCCTTATTCTATTATGTGCACTTGAACTAAATCATGCACTTGTTAGTTTGGTCATGCACATCTTTAAAGTGGGTTGGTATTTCGTCTGAATTTTCGTGCGCCGACCGTTTTTCGACATAATTCCACTCGTATTGGTTCGTTTTCGAAATACCATAAGTCCGTTTTCGTTTTAGTTTCCGACTATATCGTTTTCGTTTTCGCGTTCGTATTTAAATATAAATGTAGAAAATAATAGAGGAGTTTTTCGACTGTTTCCGACCGTTTTCATCCTTACATGTAAAGATGTAATCTCAAACACGAATGATGTTGTGAAAAGAGGGCACACCATGATCTCTGAGGTTCCTGAGGTTTACAGGATATTTGTAGAAAGCATGGTCGACCACACCTGTGTCGAGACCAGTTGTTAGCCCCAGACGACCATGCTCATCGACTGAAGCTTCACCTTCAAAGCTTAGATTAGCAGTTGTGAATCCATTGAAAACAAATTCCTCAGTACCAGATGCAGGAAAGAAGCAGTGCAAGGAGAAATGGAGCATAGCTTACTACTCTTGATGACTATGTATGCCTAGCTCATCTGAGGCCATGTTTAGATACCCCGAATCGGGGTGTGCAAACTTTGCACAGTGCTCCCGAGCCCAGTTGTAGCAATTTTGTTGTTTTGTGGTTGTCGGAAATCTTGATTAATAGGCTTAAAATGTTAGATGCCATGAAATACAACAAAACTGTACAATTAGTTTTGATTTCATCTACATTTAGTACTCCATGCATATCTTATATATTTTGATGTGATAGAGAATCTTCTTTTTGCGTAGTGAAATTTAGGGGTAAATTTGGGGATCTAAACAAGGTCTGACGAAAGTTGCAAAGTTCGATCATATTTTGTATAATCCCCTAGAACGTCCAGCTGTTAGTAGAACACGTTGCTACGAAATTCTAGTCGTCAAACATAACTAAATGTTGAAAGAGACAGAAAAGACATCTCAAAAAGAAAGACAGAGACCCTGCTTACAGACCAACAATACAAAGACCACGACTTCGGGTCAACTTCTTCAGTTTTGATTCTATAAAAGATAATATTGCATAGTAATTTGTCATATCACAAAGAAAGGCGTACGTCATCTTAGATGGACACATGGGGCATGGAGATGTGGCGTGCGCAGGGCGCAAATATGGCGTGCGCAGGGCGCGAATAATTAATGCCGAATGATGACAAACAAAGACCTTGAACGATGACTTTGGGTCAACTTCAACCCATTCTATTTTCTTCAAATTTTTCATATATATTGCACAGTTATCATAGTGCCAACGGAATCACTAAGGCCACACTCAATGAGAAGTTTCACCTCGCAGTTTTAGACATGACACCCATCATAAAACGAGGAGAAAATGAAATATCTCAAGGCACAGTTTTATTGTAAAGTTTCAAAGGAATTTTTTAGTCATTTGTGGATCCCACCGTGGTTACCTGCTTGTAAGTTCATAACCTGTGGTGCCTGCTTGTACCTATACCACTTTGCAATCCAGATGTGGACAATGAAGTTGATGACGATGAGCATGGAGAGGACCCCGGTCGTAGAAGAACTCGATCCGGCCATTGAAGGTGAACACCTCGGTGGACCGGCGGCGCATGCTATGCCACGTGCTCGAGTCTGGCTCCGGCGCTAGCATCCGTCGAGTACGCGTGCGCGGCGTTGCTCCCGCTAACGGGTGGCCGCTGTGCCGGCGGTGACCTCCACGGTCGATCAGAGGAACTTCGCCACCTATCCTTCACCCAAGCCTCTTCCCGCCGCGTGCGATCCGCCGCCGTCTGAAGGCCGTGGCTGTCCCATCCGTTGGTTCGAGACAATCCTCGCCCATGTTTGCACACCACGCACGGCGGCTCGACAACCTGCTTGTCGGTGTTTCGTAAACCGGGGGGCCTAACACCGACCAGTAAATTTGTATGCGTGCTCCCTAATTCGGATGGTGATGCAAGAAGAACACAAGGGTTTATCCTGGTTCGGGTAAGAGAAGGCCCTACGTCCAACGGGGGGATGAACTTGTATTTCCTTGCACCGAAGTGCTTGTACAGGGGCTATTACAAGCACGTCCGGAGACTTAGCGGTATTCTTGGGTGTGCGAGAGTGGTGTGCGTGTGAACCTGTGTTTGTTCAAACGTGTGAAAGCCTCCCTTCTCCTAGGCCCTGGCGTCCCCTTTTATAGGCGAAGGGGAGGTCCAGGGTTACACTGTACTAGGGCTAGCAGATTAGTGACGTCGAGGTATGGGCGTCGGATCACGTCATCGAGACTGTAGAGGCCGGCCTTGGTCCGGTTCGAGCCTGTGGATTCCTCTTCGATCTGGTCCGATCCTGTAGCAGCGTGGGCGATGGCGACCTGGCCGGGTGATGATGGCCTGATGTCGACAGGCGGTCGTCCTTTCCCGGAAACTCCGGCGTGTAGTCGTCGAGGCGGGGAAGACAGGTCACTGCAGGCGACGCGCGTCACGGGTGGCCGTCTTCATTGCTCGAGCGGTCCCCTACTGTTTCGAGGGGGATGGCTCGAGTGGTCGACGCCCGGGATGAGGTGACTGTGCCACGGGAAATCCGGGTCAGATGTACAGTACGGGGTGATGATGGCCTGCCCATCCTTCCCTGGCGTGAGCTGGCGTAGACGAAGTGTGGTGTCATATGGATGTCGAGGTGGGAAAGACAGGGCACTGCGCGCCCCATGCTCAGGTCGCGTCCGTCATCATCCCTCGAGCGGTCAATGATTGCCTCGAGGGGTGACTTGGCCCGAGCGATGGGACTGTGCGTCGGGTTAGGTGGTACGGAAGGTTGACAATTGCGTTCCGAGAGGGTGCCGTACGCGGCACAGTGCTCGGCGTTGGTAGAATAGTGGCGCCTGCTACGCCTGAATCCCGGGCATGGGCGGCCGAACAGGAGAAGTGACCGGAGTACTTCTCACTGTTTGGTGCACTATAGCCATGGGGTTAGGTGGAGCAGGTGTACCTTCGACTGTTACAGAGTCCTGTAGCCACGTGGAGTGTCTGGGGCGAGTGGTTTCGAGGGGTTTGTTCGAGCGCCCGTTCGTTCGAGGGGTTTCCGTCACTGTTTCGAGCGATCGTTCGCTCGAGGGGGTTCCGTCACCCCCTCGAGCGGTCGTTCGCTCGAGGGGTTTCCGTCACCTCCTCGAGCGATTGGTCAACTGTGTCTCGGGATGGTTTATTTAGGCCCCGGGCCCGTTCGTGGGCCGGCCTTGTGTGGCTCGAGTGAGCGTATTGGGCTGTCCTTTGGTGGATTCGGGGATTGTGGGGAAGCAACACAGGATTTTGCTTAGCCCTTATGCACCCGGATTTGGGACCCCCTAATCTAGGTACCCGACAGTAGCCCCCGAGCTCTTGTTTGAGGGTGAAGCCTCATGCAAGGGTTGATGAAGTGGAGTTGAAGTACCTAGATTAGGTTCATCGGGTCTCGTAGTGAGGGAGTTGGTTCGTTTCTAGGTGGGGGCCGCGCGAGCGTCCCCCGCGGGGGTAGCCCCCGAGGCCCCGGAGGAGTGGGTCACTCCTCTGGGGGCTATGAATGAGTCGTATCGAGGGGTGCTGGGCTATGGCGCCTTTTCTCGAGGGGTTGGTTCGCGTCGTCGAGCCCCCGAGTGTTTTCTACCCTCTTTCGTCGAGGGGTGCCGAATGTGGCTCGAGCCCCCGAGCCTCGTAAGGCTAGGCCGCTGCCATCTTTTCGGCGTTCTCACTGGGTCCCTTTCGGTTGGGTCGTGAGGCGAGGGGACTCGTGCTACCCTCGGTTGGGCGAGCATCGAGTACCTCAATGAGCTGTTAACGGGAAATCCAAGTGAGAGTTCGCTCCCTTTTGAGGGGAGTCGACTTCAGGGCTCGGCAGCACTCTCATAAAAGAGCTATACATAGCGTCCAGGGTACCGGCCTCGTTTGTTAGAGGCCGGCGGCTCGAATGCCTCCCATCGAGGGATCACATGGTCGCACCGTATTTGGCCTTGGATACGTCCAAGGGGGCCTCGAGAGTTCGTTCTCGAGCGTGGCCTCGTATTGGCTCCCCCGTAGGTCGCCCCTGACTCGGGTGCTCGAGGGCGCTGTTCGAACCCGTTCGAGGGTCAGCCTTCGTTCCCTCGAGACTTACGTGTGGGACCGGAGTCCCGAGTTACCTTAGCATGTAAGGAACCGCCTGGCCGAAACGTCGCGTCGTTTCGACTGTCGAGGGGAATCCAGCCGTTGGGGGCGCGTCTTTTTAGGCGGAATTGGGGGAGTTGGACGGGGGCATTGAATGCAGTTACCTTTCCCGGGCGCGTTCGTCGATAAGTTTCGTGCGGTGAAACGTTTCACTTCTCTCTTCTCCTCGTTTCATGTAAAAATTTCAAATATGCTAATATGACACCCTATTTAATATGCATAAAACCTCTTTTTTTTTTAGATTATATGCATGAAACCTCATATGAAACTCCATTGAAACTAGACACCGACCCACTGCCAACGGAATAATTAATGCACACATCCACCAATTACGGCCGGGGACAGAACAATTAATGGACAAATCTAGTGTCGGGTGATGTAGACGCACCAATGGTTGTGAAAGCACGATAATTATGCATGTATAGGTCGATAGTGTGTATAGAAAAACTAGACGAGGGAAAGAGATAATTTTCCCTTCATTCACCTGGCACTGCACAACTTACGATTCCTGTATCATTGGCGTGTTTTCTAATTGTAATGGTACTGGATATTATATGACACGTATACCAGGATTCAAACTATAAAATATTTAACTAATAATTTGGCTACTATTTTTTAGACATTATAATACAAACTTGATAAGGTTAAATTTGTAATCAAATATATTATCCAATTATCATAAGTTGATATCCCCGGACCATATAATATACAAAAGCTAATTTAAGAGACGTGTCAGTGTCACGTCGTGCCTTATAAAGGATTGTAGAGCTAATAAGCAAGTGATTAGAACATAAAAGTATAATGGAAAAAAAAGTCAACACAAGAAGGATCCAGATTTCATCCAAAAATGGGTGAATTGTGAAAAATTTGAACCAGGATTCACTTATTTTGATTGGTCATAATATTTATGTGTTTAGCTGACATTTAGTTGAATTTTGGCTAAAATTTGATCTAAGAGGCACGAGAAGAAAACACATAGATAGTAGTTTGATAAGATTGCATCTTTTTTACATTTAAGTGTGGGGTCACTCGTGGCCTTGAGTGTCAAAGAAATAGCATGGAATGCAGGTGGGGTGAAAATTTTAGTACTTCCTTGGTCCCGGGAAAGAATGCGATCTGCGTTACCGAGGTGAGAGCAGGACCAAGCAACCAAGCAAAAATTCTCACTGTGCCCTACTCTCTCTGTCCTCTACGCCCACTAAGCACGCGGACCAAGGTTTCTCTTTGTTTTTAGCCCAGTCTGAGTGAGGATTTCATCAGAATTTTATTTGTATTTAATGAGCTGTCATGTAGACATTTTAAATGATGTGACACCATATTTAAAAAGAGAGAGAAGAAATGAGTTTCATGACATGAAACTCTGTTGGTACGAATACCAATTCTTTATGAGTCATAAAATTTAATGTCTATGAAACTACAGAATAAAACTCTCCATTAAACATAAAAGTTTCATCTATATTTTATTTTATTTTACATAATATGACAGTCTTGAAAACAACTCTATGAAGATTAGCCTTAGTTGCTACGTTGGAGTCTCAGAGCTTAAACGAGTGGACGAGGGAGGCTGACCGTGCATTTTTTTTTTATTCCCAGTCAGTTGCACAGCTGATAGCCTAGGCATGCAGGTCTGGAGTTACATTCTTTACCGGATGAAGTAAAAACCATAATAATTCATCTGGAAATCTCTCCCTGAACAGTGCCACCCAGCCGGTATTTATTAGATCATCCTCTGGAGCGATGTGAAATTACACAGCGGTCAGCAACCTTTGGGTGGCTTGCCCACACAATCCCAGGGGTACGGACGTAACTTTACATGAGTCAACGACTCCGACATCTTGTGGCCAGCACCTCGGTTCCCTAGGTAAGATCCACGTGAAAAGTTGAAATTTTTCACTCTTCTTATCACATCAATTTTTACACATATACGTTAAACATTAAATATAAATAAAAAATAACTAACTGTATAGTTTAGTTAAAAATTACGAGACGAATCTTTTAAGCTTAGCTAGTCTATAATTAAATATTAATTATCAAATACAAACTAAAATACTATAATTAGAAAAATTCTAACTTTTCACCATCTAAACAAGGCCCTAGTGATCTGTCAGCGGCCCTATTTGCGAGGGACCTACTCTCCCCGGAGGTCTGTCCTGGCCGACCAGTGACTGACCTGCATTAACACGAAACGAAGGCAATTACAGACGGAGAAACCCTCGCCACAAATTCGTTACATATAAGGCAACCAAAATAGACGACGTTATTATAGTATTTAAATTTTATCCTAAAATACTCTTATTTCTTAATGCATCATTTTTTTTCTAGTACATATTTTTTCGCAATACATCTCTATCTCTGCCCTTTATTGTAGGCTTCTGGCTTTAGCGTTTGTTTCTGTTGTGGGTCATTTAGATCCTTTCATTTGGAGAATTGAAATCTACTTAATAAAGTATTCTATTTGGATTACAATTTGACATTCCACCACTTTCCAAAATTCATATATAAGTCTATCTTAAATTCATATAATCATATTGTCGGATACCTAGATTAGAGGGTCCTAAATTGGGTGAATTAGAGATGAGCAAATCGGCCTCATCCCTCTCTAAAAATCCCAAAAGCTAACAGACCCGCAGAAAACCCCCAATCCTCCTCGAGCTAGGTCGGCCCACGATCGGCCCACAAAGCCACAAAGCCCGCCTACTCGAGCGGCCGGCCACCCGCTCGAGAAAACATTACGGAAACCGCTCGAGCGAGTGACCGCTCGAGACGAAGCCCCCCGAGCAAGCGGCCGCTCGAGACGGAGACGGAGACCGCTCGAACGAGCGCCCGCTCGAGTCCGCCTGCAATAATTGCCTATCCAAGGCACGCACATGGCTACAGTGCGTGAAGCAGTGGGAAGTACGCCTGCTCCGCCTAACCCCATGGCTACGGTGCGTGAAATAGTGAGAAGTACGCCGGTCACTTCTCCTATTCCACCGCCCATACCGGATTCGAGCATGACGAGGCATCACTATTACACCACGCTGAACACTACGCCGTGTACGACACCCCTTGGAACGCGATTGTCAACTCTGCGCACCACCAAACCCGCCGCTCGATCCGTCGCTCGGGCCATCTACCCCTCGAAGCGGTCATTAACCGCTCGAGGAATGATGACGGACGCGACGAGCATGGGGGCGCGCAAGGCCCTGTCTTTCCCACCTCGACGGCCATACGGCGGGGTTCCGGCACACGTGCTCGTCTACGCCGCCGTACCTCGGCTACGTCGGCCCACGACCAAGAAGGACGAGCGAGGCCATCATTGCCCACGCCGCTACGAGCTCGAACCGGACCAAAGGGAGCGTCTGATCCTCGACGACCCGACATGGCGCCGTACCTCGACGTCACGCCCACGACGGCCCTAACCACCGTGTAACCCCCGAGCCTCCCTTGGCCTATAAAAGGGGACGCCGGGGCCTTGTATAGGGGAGGCTTTTACGCACACACGTTCCCACATTTTCACACACTCATTCACTTTGCTAAGTCCCGCTTGTATTCACCCCGTACAAGCACTTCGGTGCAAGATAATACAAGTCACCCCCCACCGCCGGACGTAGGGCATTCTTTGCCCGAACCGGGATAAACACTTGTGTCCTTCTTGCATCACCATCCGGATTAGGGAGCACGCATAGAAATTTACTCGTTGGTGTTATACCCCCGGGTACGAAACACCGGTTGCTGCGCCAGTGTAGGGTCTTGCATGTTTTTCGCTCGATTCCCGCCATTTTCCGGATGGCATCACCCGCTTCCTCGCTTCCGTTCGCCACGGTGATCTCGGTTTGAGAGTCTAGAGTTCGTGTCGCTCGGCCCGGCCACGACATGGCTCTACTCTCGATCGGTGAACCGGGGAGGGGACGCTCGTCACCCCCACGCGGCCGGGTGAGGCCGCGCGCCGACCGCGCCACCACGGCTCGCCACCACGTCGCCGACGCCACCAAAGATCGGCATCACCACCCGGCCAGCACGGGGCCTTGAGCACCCTGCTCGTGTGCCCTCCTAGCCAGACGCCACGATGCACCCAGCCGGGGTGCCAAGTGTACGGCAGGGGGTGGCACATGGACAGGGAGTCCTTGACGTCGACCCTGGCTTCGCGTTCGCCATGCGCTCGCCGAGAGAGCCCGGCGTGGCGCCTCGAGCGCGCGCACGGCCGACATCGCCAAACCTGTTGCCACACGGGCTATACCGAGCTCGGCGCAGGCTCCCGTTTGGGCTCACCAACGCCGCCGTAACTTACTCCGCCGGGATGCACGCCACCATGAGTCCGCACGAGGACGGCCCGGGGGCTCCCCTGCGCACTACTGTGGATTCTGAGCCAACGTGGCCAGCATCTCAAGACGGCGGCCGTGCGCACCCCGGCTCCAAGGCGCCACGCCATCAACACCACGAGACGGCGGCCCGAGGACGGCCGCGCGCGAGTCACGCCCCTTCTACTCGGCACCTTCGACCTCGACTTCCACCACCATGACGAATGGTGAAGCCGAGGACGCACGAGCCGACGGACGGCAAGGGATCGACCCTCGCCGATACATGAAGCATCAAGCGGCCTACGTCACTCTTACCCCTAGGCCTCGAGGCCTTGTACGTTTCCGTATTTATGTACACATATCGCACCATGAATGAATAAAAAGTTCGCGACCCCAGTACTTTTACTTTCATTCGTAACTCGAGGTAGAGTCGACTCCACCCCTCGACACCCCTCTTCCTTCTACTCCTCGAAGTATGCTTCACGACAGAGTAGGAAACGCGCTGGAGCCCTTCAAAGGGTCGGGGGCTGCCAAGCCGGGACCTCTCCTACGCCTCTGGGCTAAGGTGCTCCCACTTGCTTCCCCCCCCCTCGAGGGACTCAAGCGTGCGTCCAGCACTCACGTCAAGAAGCAGAACAGTCGGGCCAGTGGAAATAAGAGCGGCTCGAGAAATAAAAGCAACTAGGAAACATTCCGATGCGCTTTAGTTCTTTTCCGTTTCCGCTCATAACTTTAAGGTAGACGCGCCTTTGCTCCTACAAGGTTGAGCCTTCCTCGGGGCTAACGGGGGTACCCCTAAAAAGTCCCCGAAAAGTCTTTGTCTTTTCGAAAACTCGACGCCTCCTTTTCCTCCCACGCTCCGAGTGCGCTTCGCGACTAAGGTAGGAAGAACGGCTCGAGCCCCTAAGGGGACGAAACCGGTCGAGCCGGGGGCTCGCCCACGCCTCTGGGCTAAGGCACCCCCACTCACTACTCCACCCCTCGAGGAGCTTGAGCACGCATCTAACTCCTAAGTCAAAGGCAAAGCTCGAAACGAGTCAGGAAATAGGACCGCTCGGGAACAAAAGAAGCTTAACTTCTTTCGTGTAAACACGAACGAGTGTTTAAGGTCCCTCGGGCCATGGCATCACGATAATGCTAATG
Organism: Themeda triandra; assembly: GCA_018135685.1. NCBI lineage: Eukaryota > Viridiplantae > Streptophyta > Magnoliopsida > Poales > Poaceae > Themeda > Themeda triandra. The sequence continues at coordinate 109,036 of JAENPR010001566.1, read as the reverse complement.
TATTTCGTTTACATGGGCCTTGTTGCCCGATTTCGGCTCGCGAGCCGGCTAAAAACTACTCTACATCGAGGCGGGAGGACTTCTCGCGGCGGATCGCCTCCAAGACGGGCGCCGGCTCCTCGGCCTCGGCCTTGAGCTGCTCGATCCGGGGTTGACCCCTCCTTCTTGCTCACCCTCGGCGTAGGTGAAGCCGCTCGCAACGGCCTCCATCCCGGCCCGGCGTCCTCCTCGAGATGCTAAACCCGAGTAGAAGATAGCCATCGTCCGGCGCGCGCCGAAGACAAGGGCTTCCCGGATACGACCACTGCGAGAGAGGCACCGAACTCACGGACCCGGCTAGCATAGCTCGCGGCATCCGGCCCCTCGACGTCCACCACCGGCGGAAGCCCTGGTTGGCGCTAAGGGTGTCGATGGCGCCGGTGATGTGGGCCTTGGGCGAGAGCACGCCGTCAGCCAGCGCATGGGTTGACTTTGCGTACTCACGCGCGTCCACCAGGTCCACCTCCAAACCTGAAAAGGACGACAAGAATCAAGTACTCAATCAAGTGCTCGAGCAACACGTTTGAATCACGCACGAAAAAAGGACTAAAGGACTCGAGCACTTACGGGTACAGCGGGTCGAGAGCCCTTGCTCGCGCTCGAGCGCCCGCGCGAGCTCAGTTTCCTTCCTCTGGAGGGCGCGCTCGACATCGCGCTTTTCCGTCCGCAGCTCCTCATAAGCCATGCCGGCGCCCTGGATGGCGAGGTCCTTGTCCGTCACCACCTGACGGAAGTTGACCACCTCCGTCTGGAGACCGCTCGCCCGCTCTTTCTCCGCCTCGAGCGCACTCGAGAGAGCCTCCTTCTCGGCAACCTCCTGGGTGACCGTTGCCTGGAGCTCCTTCACATAGGCCTCGATGCCGGCCTTGTCCTTTTGGAGCTGCTTCATGTCTCGACATTTGGCCTTGTAGCCCTGCAGCGCCGTAGCTGCGTCCTTCTTGAGCTGCTCGAAGGCTTCGTGCAGCTGCGCGTACTTCGACGAGCGGTCTCGGCCTCCTGCGCGGCTTGGGCAAGCTTCTCGCCCGCATCCCGCCGTGCCACCTCGGCCTCTGCGCCACCCGAGCAAGCTCATCTTGAGCCTTCTTGGCGTCCTCCTTGGCGGCGTCCGGGCGGCATTAGCCTCTCGAAGGAGCCGAGCAAGCGGTGCCGCTCGCCCTCGGCCTTTTTTGCCCCATCCGCACGTACGGCGGATCTCGTGCTCGCTCTCTTGCGTGGCACGAACATGCACGGATTTGGCATAAGAGCGACTCGTGTCGCCCGAACCTCGAAGGAAATGTTAGAACATAAAACGCGATAGACCAAAAGGGCAAGCAACCGAACTCAAGGGCACTCACAGAGAAAAGCCGGGGCATGTCCTCCGAAACGAGCGACAAAGTAGTCTTCAAGGCGCTTTCGAGCCATTGCCAGCGCTCCTCGGCCTCCACGTGCGCCTCAAGCTCCTTCTGATCGTTCATCACGATCGGGGCGCCTCGTGGTCAAGGGGGTCGGAGAGCACCGGCGGCGGCCTCTCCCAAAGAGGGAACTCCTCCCGCATCTCCTTGTCAACGGAGGAGTGGAGTCTCCTCACCGCCTCCAGTCGACATCCGCCGTCACCACCCGCTCGGCCGGGGTAGGTGGGCGTTGCGGGCCGACTCCGGGAGGAGGACGCCTCTTGGGCGAGCGCTCGCGCCTCAATCCGCCTCCGCTCCTCGATAGAGACGTCGGTGGGCTCGGTGGGACCAAGGCCGACCGACCGCATGTGGCCGCCAACGATGGCCGCCGCCGTCGGCTTCCTTTGGGCCTCCTCCCACCGGTCGGCGTCGGTCATGACCTCGAACCTCACCTCGCCCGTCTCCGAGTCGGGCACGAGGTGGGGCACCGAGTCCCCCAACAACTGCGAGAGAGGCCGCGGCGCCCGGTACGACACCGAGATGGAGCTCTCGCTCGACGTCCCGCGCTCATCGCCACTCGTGACGGAGGGGCCGCTGCACCACCGCTCCGCCTCGTTGCTCCACCCGCGCCGCCGCCGCTCCGCTTTGCACCGACGCTCTTCGCCGCTGCGGCGGCCGCACCACCGGCCCCGCCCCGCTCCACCGCTCCTCCGCCTTCTCCTCCTCTTGCGTGACGGCGGGGTGCTCTCGAGCGCCCCTCTCGAGCGGCGGCTTGGGCCTCCCCGTCCTCGACCCTTTGCCCAGCAGAGGAGTCGACCTCCATATCCCGAGGAGGGGTTGGGGCTCGGCTCGGCTGAGGCTCAGGCGCCGTTCCCGCCTCCTGCATCTCCACATCCCCCACCGGCCGATCGGCGGCCGCGGCGTCTCTTCCTCCTCCTTCTCCTGCGCTCCTCCTCGAAGGCCGGCGCGGGCCGATTGGCCGGGAGGACTTGGCGCCGAGCTCGGACTCTCGTCTTCGAGCACGACGGGCCGCTGCTCGGATCCCGCCCGTCGCCGGAATAGGGTCGCCGGCTCGGCGCTAGCACTCCTTCGTCGCCCACCGTCGCATCGCCCAGCGCGCCTGACGACGACGGAGTCTCGAGCGGGAGGGCGGTCGAAGCCATGGTGGTGGTGGCGTCCTTCTCCCCCGTAGCCTTGGTCACGACCCCGGCACACGCACGGACGCGAGCGCCATCAGCTTGCCACGCCCAAGTGCATCCTTGGCCCGCTCTAACCAAACTAGAGTAGAAGGAGGAAGGGTCACTCCACCTGGCATCGACGGGGTGCCGCTCAACCCTCCTGTAGTCCTCAACCTTTTAGTAGGCAGCATGGGGGGGAGGGACGATAATGTCTGCAGGGGGCGCTTAGTCCTGGAAGAAAGAGAAAAACAAAAAATTACTACGACGAGACGTTCACACATAAGCAAAAAGGACAACAGGAGGTGGGTCGATTGAAAAGCTTACCCCGCGGTCGAGATGGCGCTGCTCAAAGCGCTCGGGGGCTGTCGAGCCTCAGGCGCCCCCCTCGAGTCCCTCGAGGACTTGGGGGCCTCGAGCCCACCGCTGGTGCCGCTCGGGGGCTCTGACACCTTGGCGGCCGCCCCCGTTCTGGCCGACTCCTTGGCCGGGTCGGGCACGGCGCCCCTTACGGGATCTTGGGTCCTGCGGGTCGAGGTCCGCTCGGCCCGGCGGTCGCTGGAAGGAGCCTGGCGTTGCTCGCCGGCCGAGCAAAGTTGAAGTGCGCACATTTGCGCCTCATGCTGCCGGGTGTGCGCGCCCGTTGAGGACGAATGGTGGCGGGAGGAAGAGTCCCGCCGTGTCGGAGATGGCGCCCGCCCGCCATGGCTAGAGAGGCGGGACGACTCCTCCCGCCGCCCCGGCGACGGCGAGCGAGCGCGGTGGCTGGAGCATTGAGACGCCCCCCCGCTGCCTTGCCTGGGCCGGCGACGGCACTCGAGCGCCGCGGCTCGACGACTCCTCCTGCTGGCCTACCTGAACCAGCGACGAGTCGTCGCGCAGAAGGCCTGGCGCCAAAGATAGCTCCTGCACGCGAGAGCGAGGAGGCGTCAGGGCTCGAGTGGCGGTGGCGCCATCGCTGTCGGTCGCCTCGTCGTCTTCCCCGTCATCATCGCCCTCGTCCTCGTCGGTCGACTCGAGACTAGAGCTCCAGTCGGTCGGGTCCGCCGCCAGACGCATTTCACGCGCCCGGCGGCGCCTAGCCTTACGCTTCTGAGTCTCCTCTAAGTCACGAGCCTTCTTTGCTCTCTCTTCCCTTTTCGAGAGCACGGCGGCGTGTTCTCGTTCGCCCCTCAGGCGTCTTACCTCGCGGACGGGCGCGTCCTCCTTCACCGGGGGCCTCGACTCCGCGTGGTCGTTGATATTCTGGAAAAAAAAAAGAGAGGACAGGCCTCGATAAGGATCGCTCGAGTAAAAGAAACGACGAAAGAGGATCTCGAAAAAACTCACAAAGCCCAAAGGTTGAAGGCCGGACGCATGCGGAAGAGGCCGACTTGGTTCTCGCCGGTTCCTCCCGCCGTCAATCGCGTCGCGGAGGGCGCGTCCCGACATCCCGCGCGGCCGCGAGCGCCGCAGATCAGCGTCCTCCGTCATCCGGTCGAGCCGTAGCGGGCGCTCGGCGAGCGGAAGCACCCGGCGGGCGTGGAACTCGGCAACCACGTGCGCAATGTTGAAGAAGAGGTTGCCGGACCTCCGGTGCGGAGGCTCGAAATGGCGTTGAGCGGGGAGTCCATGCGGGGCCGGCGCGCTGCGGGCCGGCCGTGCGTCCAGTTGAAACCGGGCGCGGTTAGCACGGCGCCGGTGTATTCCGGGAAGAGGCCCTCCTCGTTGTGGAGGTAGAACCATTCTCGGTCCCAACCGGCGTTGTTCGACGTCCACGCGCCGGATAGCCAGCACTCCTTCCTCTTCAGCCCGATCGAGCAGGAACCCGCTCGAACGTAGCGGCGGACCTTCGGTTTCTTCTTCTTCTCCTCTTCCTCCTCGTTCTCCTCTTCCTCCTCCTCGTCACCGTCATCACCGTCGTCGTCGGCGGCCTCCTTGTCCTTCACCGCCTTGGTGAAGAGCGTCGCCTTAAAGATGTGGGTGAACAGGTCCCACTGCGGCGCCATACCCAGATACCCCTCACACACGGCGGCGTAAGTAGCCGCGAGCGAGATGGAGTTGGGGTTGAAGTGCTGGAGCTCAACCCCGAAATGGTGGGGGAGCGCCCGCATGAAGCGGCTCGGCCGCGCACCAAGTCCCCGCCGGTGGAACCTGATAAAACTCAGGATGTAGCCCGGCGGGGGATTGGGCTCGAAGTGGTCGTCGTCCGGCACCCGCCACTCCGGTGACCCCTCCGCCGGATTGGGCGGAAGCAATCCGCCATTGACCCGGGTTGATCGGCATCGCCTCGGTCACCGAGGACCGAGGCCACGGAAGCGCCTCTCCTCCATCACCACCGGCGTGGGAGGCTTGGCGGCCTCCTTGCCTTTGCCCTTGCCTTTCCCACCGGCGCCCGACCGAGCCCCGACCCGTCTTCCCGACCGACCTCCTCATGTCGGCGACGGGAGCGGGCGGTGGAGCAACGACGGCGGCGAGCACGAGGAACGGTGGCGCGGGAACGGTGGCGCGAAAGCGAGCACGGTCGTGGGCTAGAGCGGCGGCGGTCGCGGGCGGCGGCGGCGGCGCGGTGCGATTATGGTGGCGGCGGATTGAATCTAGAGCGGGCGCAACGACGCGGAGCGGCGGGGAAGGCGAGAATGCGGGGAAGAAGAACCGGGAGCCTACTCCTCCATATTTATAGAGCCCAAGCCGATCCGCGTGAATCGCATCCAACGGCCTAGATTACGCCATCCAACGGCCGCGCGCCCCGGCGGACTCGACGAAAAACGGTAACCGCATTTATTGCCCCGACAAACCGCCACCTACCTCCACTTACGGGCGCACGCGTCGCGAGACGGAGCGGAACCGTCGCCAAGCCACGATCACCACGATGCGCCGGTTTACGCACAAAAAAGGCATGCCGCTTGCAACGGACGGATGCGCCTCGAACAGGGCGTAACGACGGACGTCTCGACGAGACGGTCCCTTACACGGTAAGAAACCCGGGACCCGGTCCCACAAGTAAGTCTCGAGGAGCGGAGGCGACCCACGGACGGGTTCGAACGGCCGCCCTCGAGCACCCGAGTTAGGGCGCCTATGGGAAGGAACCCTCGAAAGGTTCCGCTCGAGAACGAACCCTCGAACCCGGATGGCGTGTCCAAGGCGGGGCACTAGGTATCCAAGAGATCCCGTCGACGGGAGGCACTCGAGCCGCCGGTCCCCTCGAACGGGGCCGGTCCTCTGGAAACTAAGCACCCTGCTCTAATGAGAGCGCCCCGGGCCACGAAGCCGTCTCCCCTCGAAAGGAGGCGAGCTCTCACTTGGACTACCCGCCATCAGCTCACAGGGGGGTATGGCGCTCGCTCGGTCGCGAGTAGTGTCAGACCTCTCACCGCTTGGATCGATCCAAGAGATCCAAATGCGAGGAACTGGATCACGACTCCGGCCCGGCCATTCGAGGCTCGGGGCTCGAGTCACCTAAACAACCTCCTCGACACGGGAGGAACAGAAATACTCGGGGCTCGAAGAGTAATTGAATCTCCCGTCTCGAGCTGCTACAACTCCGAGTTAATAATACTCTTACGCAAAACCGTTCATCTCAAAGCCCCCGGAGGAATGCCTCATTCCTTTGGGGCCTCGGAGGCTACCCCGCGGGGACGCTCGCGCGCCCCACGGAGAAAGGACGAAATGACTCCTCGAAACAACATGACCCTAAGTCTAGGTACTTCAACTCCACTTCATGATCCCTTACTTGAAGTTTTTTCACAATCAAGCAAGGGCTCGGGGGCTACTGTCGGATACCTAGATTAGGGGGTCCTAAATTGGGTGAATTAGAGATGAGCAAATCGGCCTCATCCCTCTCTAAAAATCCCAAAAGCTAACAGACCAGAGAAACCCCCAATCCTCCTCGAGCTAGGTCGGCCCACGATCAGGCCCACAAAGCCACAAAGCCCGCCTACTCGAGCAGCAGCCGCTCACCCGCTCGAGAAAACATTACGGAAACCGCTCGAGCGAGTGACCGCTCGAGACGGTAACTGCTCGAGCAAGCGGCCGCTCGAGACGGAGACGGAGACCGCTCGAACGAGCGCCCGCTCGAGTCCGCCTGCAATAATTGCCTATCCAAGGCACGCACATGGCTACGTGCGTGAAGCGGTGGAAGTACGCCGCTCCGCCTAACCCCATGGCTACGGTCGTGAAATAGTGAGAAGTACGCCGGTCACTTCTCCTATTCCACCGCCCATACCCGGATTCGAGCATGACAGGCATCACTATTACACCACGTTGAACACTACGCCGTGTACGACACCCCCTTGGAACGCGATTGTCAACTCGCGCACCACCAAACCCGCCGCTCGATCCGTCGCTCGGGCCATCTACCCCTCGGCGGTCATTAACCGCTCGAGGAATGATGACGGACGCGACACGAGCAGCGCGGTCCCCGTCTTTCCCACCTCGACGGCCATACGGCGGGGTTCCCGGCACACGTGCTCGTCTACGCCGGCCGTACCTCGGCTACGTCGGCCCACGACCAAGAAGGACGAGCGAGGCCATCATTGCCCACGCCGCTACGAGCTCGAACCGGACCAAAGGGAGCGTCTACAGTCTCGACGACCCGACATGGCGCCCGTACCTCGACGTCACGCCCACGACAGCCCTAACCACCGTGTAACCCTGAGCCTCCCCTTGGCCTATAAAAGGGGACGCCAGGGCCTTGTATAGGGGAGGCTTTACGCACACACGTTCCCACATTTTCACACACTCATTCACCGCTAAGTCCCGCTTGTATTCACCCCCGTACAAGCACTTCGGTGCAAGATAATACAAGTCACCCCCACCGCCGGACGTAGGGCATTCTTTGCCCGAACCGGGATAAACACTTGTGTCCTTCTTGCATCACCATCCGGATTAGGGAGCACGCATAGAAATTTACTCGTTGGTGTTATACCCCCCCGGGGTACGAAACCGACGGTTAGCGCGCCAGTAGGGGCGCATGTTTTTCGCTCGATTCCCGCCATTTTCCGGATGGCATCACCCGCTTCCTCGCTTCCGTTCGCCACGGTGATCCGGTTTGAGAGTCTAGAGTTCGTGTCGCTCGGCCCGAGGCCACGACATGGCTCTACTCTCGATCGGTGAACCGGGGAGGACGCTCGTCACCCCCACGCGGCCCCGTGAGGCCGCGCGCCGACCGCGCCACCACGGCTCGCCACCACGTCGCCGACGCCACCGATCGGCATCACCACCCGCGAGCACGGGGCCTTGAGCACCCCGCTCGTGTGCCCTCCTAGCCGACGCCACGATGCACCCGGCCGGGGTGCCAAGTGTACGGCGGGGTGGCACATGGACGGAGTCCTTGACGTCGACCCCGGCCCGCGTTCGCCATGCGCTCGCCGAGAGCCCGGCGTGGCGCCTCGAGCGCGCACGGCCGACATCGCCAAACCCGTTGCCACACGGGCTATACCGAGCTCGGCGCGGCTCCCGTTTGGGCTCACCAACGCCGCCGTAACTTACTCCGCCGGATGCACGCCACCATGAGTCCGCACGAGGACGGCCCGGGCTCCCCGCGCACTACGCGTGGATTCGAGCCAACGTGGCCGGCATCTCAAGACGCGGCCGTGCGCACCCCGGCTCCAAGGCGCCACGCCATCAACACCACGAGACGGCGCCGAGGACGAGCCGCGCGGGAGTCACGCCCCTTCTACTCGGCACCTTCGACCTCGACTTCCACCACCATGACGAATGGTGAAGCCAGGGACGCACGAGCCGACGGACAGCAAGGGATCGACCCTCGCCGATACATGAAGCATCAAGCAGCTACGTCACTCTTACCCCTAGGCCTCGAGGCCTTGTACGTTTCCGTATTTATGTACACATATCGCACCATGAATGAATAAAAAGTTCGCGACCCCAGTACTTTTACTTTCATTCGTAACTCGAGGTAGAGTCGACTCCACCCCTCGACACCCCTCTTCCTTCTACTCCTCGAAGTATGCTTCACGACAGAGTAGGAAACGCGCTGGAGCCCTTCAAAGGGTCGGGGGCTGCCAAGCCGGGACCTCTCCTACGCCTCTGGGCTAAGGTGCTCCCACTTGCTTCCCCGAGGGACTCAAGCGTGCGTCCAGCACTCACGTCAAGAAGCAGAACAGTCGGGCCAGTGGAAATAAGAGCGGCTCGAGAAATAAAAGCAACTAGGAAACATTCCGATGCGCTTTAGTTCTTTTCCGTTTCCGCTCATAACTTTAAGGTAGACGCGCCTTTGCTCCTACAAGGTTGAGCCTTCCTCGGGGGCTAACAGGGGGGTACCCCCTAAAAAGTCCCCGAAAAGTGCTGTCTTTTCGAAAACTCGACGCCTCCTTTTCCTCCCACGCTCCGAGTGCGCTTCGCGACTAAGGTAGGAAGAACGGCTCGAGCCCCTAAGGGGACGAAACCGGTCGAGCCGGGGGCTCGCCCACGCCTCTGGGCTAAGGCACCCCCACTCACTACTCCACCCCTCGAGGAGCTTGAGCACGCATCTAACTCCTAAGTCAAAGGCAAAGCTCGAAACGAGTCAGGAAATAGGACCGCTCGGGAACAAAAGAAGCTTAACTTCTTTCGTGTAAACACGAACGAGTGTTTAAGGTCCCTCGGGCCATGGCATCACGATAATGCTAATGTATTTCGTTTACATGGGCCTTGTTGCCCAGATTTCGGCTCGCAGGCCAGCTAAAAACTACTCTACATCAGGCGGGAGGACTTCTCGCAGCAGATCGCCTCCAAGACGGGCGCCCGGCTCCTCAGCCTCGGCCTTGAGCTGCTCGATCCGGGGGTTGACCCCTCCTTCTTGCTCACCCTCGGCGTAGGTGAAGCCGCTCGCAACGGCCTCCATCCCGGCCCGGGCGTCCTCCTCGAGATGCTAAACCCCGAGTAGAAGATAGCCATCGTCCGGCGCGCAGCGAAGACAAGGGCTTCCTGGATACGACCCCGCAGAGAGGCACCGAACTCACGGACCCGGCTAGCATAGCTCTGGCCAGCATCCGGCCCCTCGACGTCCACCACCGGCGGGAAGCCCCAGTTGGCGCTAAGGGTGTCGATGGCGCCGGTGATGTGGGCCTTGGCTGAGAGCACGCCGTCGGCCGGCGCATGGGTTGACTTTGCGTACTCACGCGCGTCCACCAGTCCACCTCCAAACCCGAAAAGGACGACAAGAATCAAGTACTCAATCAAGTGCTCGAGCAACACGTTTGAATCACGCACGAAAAAGGACTAAAGGACTCGAGCACTTACGGGTACAACGGGTCGAGAGCCCTTGCTCGCGCTCGAGCGCCCGCGCGAGCTCGCTTCCTTCCTCGGAGGGCGCGCTCGACATCGCGCTTTTCCGTCCGCAGCTCCTCATAAGCCATGCCGGCGCCCTGGATGGCGAGGTCCTTGTCCGTCACCACCTGACGGAAGTTGACCACCTCCGTCTGGAGACCGCTCGCCCGCTCTTTCTCCGCCTCGAGCGCACTCGAGAGAGCCTCCTTCTCGGCAACCTCCTGGGTGACCGTTGCCTGGAGCTCCTTCACATAGGCCTCGATGCCGGCCTTGTCCTTTTGGAGCCGCTTCATGTCTCGACATTTGGCCTTGTAGCCTGCGCGCCGTAGCCGTCCTTCTTGAGCCGCTCGAAGGCTTCGTGCGGCTGCGCGTACCCCGACGAGCGGTCTCGGCCTCTGCGCGGCTTGGGCAAGCTTCTCGCCCGCATCCCGCCGTGCCACCTCAGCCTCCTGCGCCACCCGAGCAAGCTCATCTTGAGCCTTCTTGGCGTCCTCCTTGGCGGCGTCCAGGGCGGCATTAGCCTCTCGAAGGAGCCGAGCAAAGCGGTGCCGCTCGCCCTCAGCCTTTTGCCCCATCCGCACGTACAGCCGGATCTCGTGCTCGCTCTCTTGCGTGGCACGAACATGCACGGATTTGGCATAAGAGCGACTCTGTGTCGCCTGAACCTCGAAGGGGAAATGTTAGAACATAAAACGCGATAGACCAAAAGGGCAAGCAACCGAACTCAAGGGCACTCACGAGAAAAAGCCGGGGCATGTCCTCCGAAACGAGCGACAAAGTAGTCTTCAAGGCGCTTTCGAGCCATTGCCGCGCTCCTCGGCCTCCACGTGCGCCTCAAGCTCCTTCGATCGTTCATCACGATCGGGGCGCCTCGTGGTCAAGGGGGTCGGAGAGCACCGGCGCGGCGGCTCTCCCAAAGAGGGAACTCCTCCCGCATCTCCTTGTCAACGGAGGAGTGGAGTCTCCTCACCGCCTCCAGTCGACATCCGCCGTCACCACCCGCTCGGCCGGGGTAGGTGGGCGTTGCGGGCGACTCCGGGAGGAGGACGCCTCTTGGGCGAGCGCTCGCGCCTCAATCCGCCTCCGCTCCTCGATAGAGACGTCGGTGGGCTCGGTGGGACCAAGGCCGACCGACCGCATGTGGCCGTCCAACGATGGCCGCCGCCGTCGCTTCCTTTGGGCCTCCTCCCACCGGTCGGCGTCGGTCATGACCTCGAACCTCACCTCGCCCGTCTCCGAGTCGGGCACGAGGTGGGGCACCGGAGTCCCCCAACAACCGCGAGGCCGCTGCGGCGCCGGTACGACACCGAGATGGAGCTCTCGCTCGACGTCCCCGGCGCTCATCGCCACTCGTGACGGAGAGGGCGTGCGCACCACCGGCTCCGCCCGCTCGCTCCACCGCGCGCCCGCGCTCCGCTTGCACCGACGCTCTTCGCCGCTGCGGCGGGGCAGACCGCACCACCGGCCCCGCCCGCCGCTCCACCGGCTCCTCCGCCTTCTCCTCCTCTTGCGTGACGGCGGGGTGCTCCTCGAGCGCCCCTCTCGAGCGGCTTGGGCCTCCCCGTCCTCGACCCTTTGCCCAGCGGAGGAGTCGACCTCCATATCCCGAGGAGGGTTGGGGCTCGGCTCGGCGAGGCTCGGGCGCCGTTCCCGCCTCCCCGCATCTCCACATCCCCACCGGCCGATCGGCGGCCGCCGGCGTCTCTTCCTCCTCCTCCTTCTCCCTGCGCTCCTCCTCGAGCTGGCGCAGGCCGATTGGCCAGGAGGACTTGGCGCCCGAGCTCGGACTCTCGTCTTCGAGCACGACGGGCTGCTGCTCGGATCCCGCCCCCGTCGCCGGAATAGAGGTCGCCGGCTCGGGCGCTAGCACTCCTTCGTCGCCCACCGTCGCATCGCCCAGCGCGCCTGACGACGACGGAGTCTCGAGCGGGAGGGCGGTCGAAGCCATGGTGGTGGTGGCGTCCTTCTCCCCCGTAGCCTTGGTCACGACCCCGGCACCTGCACGGGACGCAGCTGCCATCAGCTTGCCACGCCCAAGTGCATCCTTGGCCCGCTCTAACCAAACTAGAGTAGAAGGAGGAAGGGTCACTCCACCTGGCATCGACGGGGTGCCGCTCAACCCTCCTGTAGTCCTCAACCTTTTAGTAGGCAGCATGGGGGGGAGGGACGATAATGTCTGCAGGGGGCGCTTAGTCCTGGAAGAAAGAGAAAAACAAAAAATTACTACGACGAGACGTTCACACATAAGCAAAAAGGACAACAGGAGGTGGGTCGATTGAAAAGCTTACCCCCGCGGTCGAGATGGCGCGGCGCTCAAAGCGCTCGGGGCCGAGCCTCAGCGCCCCCTCGAGTCCCTCGAGGACTTGGGGGCCTCGAGCCCACCGCCGGTGCCGCTCGGGGCTCGACACCTTGGCGGCCGCCCCGTTCGGCCGACTCCTTGGCCGGGTCGGGCACGGCGCCCCTTACGGGATCTTGGGTCCTGCGGGTCGAGGTCCGCTCGGCCCGGCGGTCGCTGGAAGGAGCCTGGCGTTGCTCGCCGGGCTGAGCAAAAGTTGAAGTGCGCACATTTGCAGCCTCATGCTGCCGGGTGTGCGCGCCCGTTGAGGACGAATGGTGGCGGGAGGAAGAGTCCCGCCGTGTCGGAGATGGCGCCCGCCCGCCATGGCTAGAGAGGCGGGACGACTCCTCCCGCCGCCCCGGCGACGGCGAGCGAGCGCGGTGGCTGGAGCATTGAGACGCCCCCCCGCTGCCTTGCCTGGGCCGGCGACGGCACTCGAGCGCCGCGGCTCGACGACTCCTCCCCGCCGGCCTACACCGAACCAGCGACGAGTCGTCGCGCAGAAGGCCTGGCGCCAAAGATAGCTCCCCGCACGCGAGAGCGAGGAGGCGTCAGGGCTCGAGTGGCGGTGGCGCCATTGCTGTCGGTCGCCTCGTCGTCTTCCCCGTCATCATCGCCCTCGTCCTCGTCGGTCGACTCGAGACTAGAGCTCCGGTCGGTCGGTCCGCCGCCGAGACGCATTTCACGCGCCGGCGGCGCCTAGCCTTACGCTTCGAGTCTCCTCTAAGTCACGAGCCTTCTTTGCTCTCTCTTCCCTTTTCGAGAGCACGGCGGCGTGTTCTCGTTCGCCCTCAGCGTCTTACCTCGCGGACGGGCGCGTCCTCCTTCACCGGGGCCTCGACTCCGCGTGGTCGTTGATATTCGGAAAAAAAAAGAGAGGACAGCCTCGATAAGGATCGCTCGAGTAAAAGAAACGACGAAAGAGGATCTCGAAAAAACTCACAAAGCCCAGCAGGTTGAAGGCCGGACGCATGCGGAAGAGGCCGACTTGGTTCTCGCCGAAGTTCCTCCCGCCGTCAATCGCGTCGCAGGAGGGGCGCGTCCGACATCCTGCTGGCCGCGAGCGCCGCAGGATCAGCGTCCTCCGTCATCTGGTCGAGCCGTAGCGGGCGCTCGGCGAGCGGAAGCACCCGGCGGCTGTGGAACTCGGCAACCACGTGCGCAATGTTGAAGAAGAGGTTGCCGGACCTCCGGTTGCGGAGGCTCGAAATGGCGTTGAGCAGGAGTCCATGCGGGGCCGGCGCGCGCGCGGGCGGCCGTGCGTCCGGTTGAAACCGGCGCGGTTAGCACGGCGCGGTGTATTCCGGAAGAGGCCCTCCTCGTTGTGGAGGTAGAACCATTCTCGGTCCCAACCGGCGTTGTTCGGGACGTCCACGCGCCGGATAGCCAGCACTCCTTCCTCTTCAGCCCGATCGAGCGAACCCGCTCGAACGTAGCGGCGGACCTTCGGTTTCTTCTTCTTCTCCTCTTCCTCCTCGTTCTCCTCTTCCTCCTCCTCGTCACCGTCATCACCGTCGTCGTCGGCGGCCTCCTTGTCCTTCACCGCCTTGGTGAAGAGCGTCGCCTTAAAGATGTGGGTGAACAGTCCCACCGCGGCGCCATACCCGCATACCCATCACACACGGCGGCGTAAGTAGCCGCGAGCGAGATGGAGTTGGGGTTGAAGTCGGAGCTCAACCCCCGAAATGGTGGGGAGCGCCCGCATGAAGCGGCTCGGCCGCGCACCAAGTCCCCGCCGGTGGAACCCGATAAAACTCGGGATGTAGCCCGGCGGGGATTGGGCTCGGGTGGTCGTCGTCCGGCACCCGCCACTCCGGTGACCCTCCGCCGGATTGGGCGGAAGCAATCCGCCATTGACCGGGTTGATCGCGATCGCCTCGGTCACCGAGGACCGAGGCCACGAAGCGCCTCCTCCATCACCACCGGCGTGGGAGGCTTGGCGGCCTCCTTGCCTTTGCCCTTGCCTTTCCCACCGGCGCCCTGACCAGAGCCCTGACCCGTCTTCCTGACTGACCTCCTCATGTCGGCGACGGGAGCGGGACGGTGGAGCAACGACGGCGGCAGAGCACGAGGAACGGTGGCGCGGGGAACGGTGGCGCAGAAAGCAGGCACGGTCGTGGGCTAGAGCGGGCGGGCGCGGCGGGCGGGCGGGGCGCGGTGCGACATTATGGTGGCGGCGGATTGAATCTAGAGCAGGGCGCAACCGACGGCAGAGCGCGGGGAAGGCGAGAATGCGGGGAAGAAGAACCGGGAGCCTACTCCTCCATATTTATAGAGCCCAAGCCGATCCGCGTGAATCGCATCCAACGGCCTAGATTACGCCATCCAACGGCCGCGCGCCCCCGGCGGACTCGACGAAAAACGGTAACCGCATTTATTGCCCTGACAAACCGCCACCTACCTCCACTTACAGGGCGCACGCGTCGCGAGACGGAGCGGAACCGTCGCCAAGCCACGATCACCACGATGCGCCGGTTTCTGCCTAAAAAGGCATGCCGCTTGCAACGGACGGATGCGCCTCGAACAGGCGTAACGACGGGACGTCTCGACAGACGGTCCCTTACACGGTAGAAACCCGGGGACCCCGGTCCCACAAGTAAGTCTCGAGGAGCGGAGGGCGACCCACGGACGGGTTCGAACGCCGCCCTCGAGCACCCGAGTTAGGGCGCCTATGGGAAGGAACCCTCGAAAGGTTCCGCTCGAGAACGAACCCTCGAACCCGAGATGGCGTGTCCAAGGCGGGGCACTAGGTATCCAAGAGATCCCGTCGACGGGAGGCACTCGAGCCGCCGGTCCCCTCGAACGGGGCCGGTCCTCGGAAACTAAGCGCCCAGCTCTAATGAGAGCGCCCCCGGCCACGGCCGTCTCCCCTCGAAAGGAGGCGAGCTCTCACTTGGACTACCCGCCATCGGCTCACGGGGGTATGGCGCTCGCTCGGTCGCGAGTAGTGTCGACCTCTCACCGCTTGGATTCGATCCAAGAGATCCAGGCGAGGAACGGATCACGACTCCGGCCCGCCCATTCGAGGCTCGGGGCTCGAGTCACCTAAACAACCTCCCTCGACACGGGAGGAACAGGAAATACTCGGGGGCTCGAAGAGTAATTGAATCTCCTGTCTCGAGCTGCTACAACTCCAGTTAATAATACTCTTACGCAAAACCGTTCATCTCAAAGCCCCCAGAGGAATGCCTCATTCCTTTGGGGCCTCGGAGGCTACCCCCGCGGGGGACGCTCGCGCGCCCCCCACGGAGAAAGGACGAAATGACTCCTCGAAACAACATGACCCTAAGTCTAGGTGCTTCAACTCCACTTCATGATCCCTTACTTGAAGTTTTTTCACAATCAAGCAAGGGCTCGGGGCTACTCGTCGGATACCTAGATTAGGGGTCCTAAATTGGGTGAATTAGAGATGAGCAAATCGGCCTCATCCCTCTCTAAAAATCCCAAAAGCTAACCGAGACCGTAGAAACCCCCAATCCTCCTCGAGCTAGGTCGGCCCACGATCGAGCCCACAAAGCCACAAAGCCCGCCTACTCGAAAGCGCGCCCGCTCACCCGCTCGAGAAAAACATTACGGAAACCGCTCGAGCGAGTGACCGCTCGAGACGAATCGCCGAGCAAGCGGCCGCTCGAGACGGAGACGGAGACCGCTCGAACGAGCGCCCGCTCGAGTCCGCCCCCGCAATAATTGCCTATCCAAGGCACGCACATGGCTACGGTGCGTGAAGCAGTGGGAAGTACGCCTGCTCCGCCTAACCCCATGGCTACAGTGCGTGAAATAGTGAGAAGTACGCCGGTCACTTCTCCTATTCCACCGCCCATACCCGGGATTCGAGCATGACAGGCATCACTATTACACCACGTTGAACACTACGCCGTGTACGACACCCCTTGGAACGCGATTGTCAACTCGCGCACCACCAAACCCGCCGCTCGATCCCGTCGCTCGGGCCATCTACCCCTCGAAGCGGTCATTAACCGCTCGAGGAATGATGACGGACGCGACCCGACGGCCGTGCAAGCAGGCCCGTCTTTCCCACCTCGACGGCCATACGGCGGGGTTCCCGGCACACGTGCTCGTCTACGCCCGCCGCCGTACCTCGGCTACGTCAGCCCACGACCAAGAAGGACGAGCAGGCCATCATTGCCCACGCTGCTACAGGCTCGAACCGGACCAAAGGGAGCGTCTACAGTCTCGACGACCCGACATGGCGCCCGTACCTCGACGTCACGCCCACGACAGCCCTAACCACCGTGTAACCCTGAGCCTCCCCTTGGCCTATAAAAGGGGACGCCAGGGCCTTGTATAGGGGAGGCTTTTACGCACACACGTTCCCACATTTTCACACACTCATTCACTGCTAAGTCCCGCTTGTATTCACCCCTGTACAAGCACTTCGGTGCAAGATAATACAAGTCACCCCCCACTGCTGGACGTAGGGCATTCTTTGCCTGAACCAGGATAAACACTTGTGTCCTTCTTGCATCACCATCCGGATTAGGGAGCACGCATAGAAATTTACTCGTTGGTGTTATACCCCCCGGGGTACGAAACACCGACAGTTGGCGCGCCAGGTAGGGGTACTGCGTGTTTTTCGCTCGATTCCCGCCATTTTCCGGATGGCATCACCCGCTTCCTCGCTTCCGTTCGCCACGGTGATCCGGTTTGAGAGTCTAGAGTTCGTGTCGCTCGGCCCGGAGCCACGACATGGCTCTACTCGATCGGTGAACCGGGGAGGGACGCTCGTCACCCCCACGCGCTGGTGAGGCCGCGCGCCGACCGCGCCACCACGGCTCGCCACCACGTCGCCGACGCCACCAGCATCGGCATCACCACCAGCAGGCACAGGGCCTTGAGCACCCTGCTCGTGTGCCCTCCTAGCCAGACGCCACGATGCACCCAGCCGGGGTGCCAAGTGTACGGCAGGGGGTGGCACATGGACAGGATGGCACGCAGAAGAGTCCAGCTTGTGTGAGAACGAGTGAGCCGAGAGAGGTAGGTATGTGCTGACGTCGTGCAGGCCCGCGCGTCAGCCACAGAGGAGAAGCACAAATGTACTTACTGCGCACAGTAAGGGATGGATTAATGACAAGTCAGCAATCCGCGTGATGGATCAAGGATCCGACGGTCGCTAGCCACAAGGAATAGCAGGACCCTGCTGTCATGGACGCTGAGAAAACACAGAGGAAAGAGAGGGAGCAGGTGAGCAGAATTCCACCATGTGCGCAGAACAGGCGTCGCGGTCCTCAGGAGCAGCGGGATCTGTGGTGTGGCTCCGGATCCCTGTGGTCTTGTGTGTGGTGAAAAGGGGTGTGGCCGCTGGCCGCGTGACACATGTCGGTGGTTTTGTAAAACAGCGTGCGGTGTTGGCTGTTTTGCCATCCCAGTCATGGACAAGGGACCGAGGCAGGTTGGCATGGCATGGGACCCTCGGCGGCGGCGATACACCAGGCTCAGCTGGCTGCGCCGTGAGCTGGGCCCGAAGACCATGGCCCATCCGCACTGCATACCTTTTTCTTTGTTTTCTATTTTTTTTCTTTTAAACCCTTTAAGAATGGGACTTCTATAAATCATAGAAAATCAAAAGAATCACAAGATTAGTAAAACCGTTTTGCTGCACTCCTTTTGACTAGTGCTACGCCTTTGTCTTCTGTGAAATAATTAGAAATCCACGCAACAAAATCATGTAAGATACTTATCGCGAGAAACTTCATGAAAAAAAAAGAATTATTGGCACTTCAAGTTTAAATCAACCATACTAATACATTTGTTCATCATTCGTTGCAACACACGGACACTTTTGTTAGTATAATATATAAATATAATTCATACACAATCATATTAGCTCAATTGATATGCGTCTAAATTATTATTAAATTTAATTTCAAGAACCAAACGGCCTTAAAGATTTGAAGACGTCGTCTATTACGGGATGGAGTAGTAGTACTGCGTATGGTGGCAGTAGTAGATTTCAACGTGTACTAACAAAAGCCGCTCGAGTTTCAAAAAAAAAAAAAGCCGCTCGCATGTGCCTGTCCAGTGCCCGTTACTGTTTATGATCACTGCACACTAAGGCCTTGTTTAGTTTCCAAAATTTGCACCCAAATTCCACTATGCAAAAAGAATATTCCCATCACATCAAAACGTCAAGACACGACGGAGTATTAAATGTAGATGAAATTAAAAACTAATTGCACAGTTTAGTTGTACTTTGCGAGACGAACGCGTTTTGGCTGGTAATTAAGCAATGTTTGGACAATTTTTACCAAATACAAACGAAATCTTCTAAGTCTTATTTCTGATAAAAGTGCCAAGTTTGGCATTCCCAAATTGGGGAACTAAACAAGGCCTAAACTTTTCACGGTTACTGTTTGCGCGTTTTCCAGCTGTTCGCTGCACTGTTCATGCGCTCGCTGCACCGAAAGTACTACTCGTGCAGCGTCAGCGCGCCTACCAATCCTACCTTAAGCCAGGAGGAGGCATCCGGGAAGAGCTCCAGAAATTCCCCAACTTCATGGCTTCTCTTCTCTAACCCCAACACCAAAATTCCTCCAAATCCAGAGATTAATCTTCAAGACGGTACCAAGAGCAGTCTATTCCTATTGCTCCCACTCCGTTCTTGGTTGATTGGGTGGTGCCTTCGCCGGCGTCCGTGTCGTTGTCACGCGAGCCGTCGCCGTCCGGCCGGCCGGCCGTGCCGTGGGGCGCGTTGCCTCCGAAGGACTCGCTTGCTGGCTACCTGCTAGCCTTACGTATTGCCGCCACGCCGATTAAGGAGCTCTCTGAGGTGATTAAGATTCTCCCTTCGAGATAAGATTTGAAAATTCTGGTTGTGGTTTCACACCATGTTGGTTTTTTGCTGACAGAGAGGGGAGCTAGCTAGGAGGTTGAGATGGCGGGCATGGTGGTGAGCGCTGCCACCGGGGTGTTGAGCTCAGTCCTCTACAAGCTAACGGATGACTTGCTCTTAAAAGTTATTTGGTCATACGATGACTTGCTATTTGGATATGTCCTCACTTGTATAATGTCGACTTTTGCTCAGCTACTAAATATCAAATGGTAGTTGAAGCCATGGAAAAGGCATAAATTTTCATCTTATTTAAGTGGCACATCACTTATATTTACTTTGTCATATTGTGATGCACAAACGGGATTGACTTAGAAGTTACTGACTTTGCAGGTACTTAGTCATAATTGATGACTTATGGAGCATCAAGGATTGGGATATTATTAATTGTGCTTTTGTGGACAATAATAATGCCAGCAGAGTGATAACTACCACACGTATTCAAGACGTGGCTACAGCCAGTTGCATACCAAGTCAAGGCCATGTATACCAGATGCAACCACTTAATGAGATTCACTCGAGAAGGCTGTTTTTCAAAAGGTTATTTGGTTTAGAAGATAGTTGTCCTGAGCAGTTTAGAGAGATTTGCAACCAAATGTTAAGGAAATGCAAAGGGGTACCCTTGGCAATTACTAGCATTGCAAGCCTTTTGGCTAATAGTGATTTCAAGTTATGGGAACAGATACATGATTCAATGGGTTCAGAGTTGGACACAAATCCTACACTGGCATGGATGAGCCATGTGTTAGGTCTGAGCTACAATGACCTTTCCCATGAGCTCAAGACATGTCTGCTATATCTTGGAATGTATCCTGAAGATTATAAAATCCCCAAGGAAGCTTTGGTGAGGAAATGGATAGCTGAAGGATTTGTCAGTGAAAGATATGGTTTAGATCTAGAGGAAGCTGCTGAGAACTGTTTCAATAAACTCATCAACAGGAATATGATCCAACCTTGCTTTCGTGAAGGTGCTTTTGGTTTGTTTCAAAAAGAAGATGCTTTTGGTGAGGTGTGGGCATGTCAAGTTCATGATCTAATGCTTGATCTTATTATATCCAAGTGCAAAGAGGAAAACTTCCATCACTATTATTGATAAGAATTATCCAATGAATGGAGTACCACAACTTCGCCGGATCAGCCATCAGTTCAATAACAGAGACACACCCTTGACAGTGGAGAGTATAAGTGCATCAACGGTCCGGACATATAATACTTTGTCCATTAAGGTTAATGACATGACTCTTTCAAAATTTGAGTTTTTGAGAGTCTTGGACATGGACACTGATGGTATGCACCATGATTTATCTGCTATAAATCAACTTTTTCTGCTCAGGTATGTGAGGGTCCATGCTTTTGGTATCAGTCTGCCAGAGAAATTTGGCAAGCTCAAGCATTTGGTGACCCTAGACATTTCCACGTCATTTTTTAACAATGCACAATTATCGGATTTCAATTCCTTGTCATCTTTAAGGCATCTCAGTTTAACAAGATTTGTAGTGATGTTCAAAAATGGGCTTAGCAAGCTGTGCAACCTATGTGATCTGTCCGGTTTTTACATTGATAAAAATTCCATTGAGTGCATCAGAGATCTCGGTGAGTTGACCAATCTTAGAAATCTTGAAGTGGGTTATTACTTTTCGGAACCAGATCCCGTAGATCATAATCGTGAGACTATCCTGGCTGCCTCTCTTATGAAGCTCGGAAACAACAACCTCCGCCATCTAAGGTTTTGTTGTGAGTCAATATGCTGCTGGTGGGCCCCCTCAGCACAATTCTATAGTGATTGCTTGACAGCTCCACAGCATCTCCAGAATCTTTTCTTGTACAGAGTATTAATGCCCAAGCTACCAAATTGGATTGCCTATGCTGACAGGCTGGCGCAGGTTGTAGTAATCGTCCAGGAGCTCCGAAATGACGACGTCCAGCTGGTGCTTGGACAGTTGCGCTGCCTCATCCACCTCAACTTAACAGCACTCTCAATCCCAGAGAAGAGCATCTTTATCCTCCCCAAAACATTCCACAGCCTCAAGCACTTCCGCTTCTGTAGTGATGAGCTGCCATGCTTGACTTTTGAGGCAGCCGCAATGCCGCAGCTACAGAGACTGGAGATAATTTTTTATGTAATAATGCAACTGCAAGGGAGCAGTCCAGTTAGTGGCATCGAACACCTTGCTAGCATTGAAGAGATCTCCTTGGTTATACATGCCACAGGCAATCTGAAGTCCAAGTCCAAAATAGAATATGCATGCAGAGACGCCATCAACAGGCACCCAAAAAGTCAAGCCATGAAGATTGATGTACGCGTGTACTAGTGGAGAGGATTAAATGTCAAGGGTGGTGATGAATTTAAATACTGGTACGCTTATGTTATCCATATATAGTTTGTTCTGAGTTTCGTCTCTCTTTTTATATTTTTCAACCCTGATCATGAACAGCCCTGTTTATTTCTTTGATTAGAATATTGGTACAATTTGCATAGATAGCTAGATTAGCTCTGCTTCTTTTGGATGCCCTGTTCATGCCTTTGAGAAATTCTCACGGCACAAGGGTCAAGGGCTCAAGGGCAATCGACCTATATCTTACTCGTCATTTCAAAATGATTTAATACGTCCTGCATATAGGTTCACAACAATGTCGCCCAAAAACCACGGTAAAAAATTTTAGCAGCCATAATTTTCCTTCTTCCATTTGAACCAGGACAACAATTGATTTAGAATCTTCTTAATGAAATACGCGTCCACGACGCGCTCTCGAAAAAAACAATTGATTTAGAAACTTATAAGCGCGGTACCTCCAAGTGACCAGTTTTTTTTCGTCAAATACATAGCTTGAAAATATTTAGACTGGCTGGACATGTCTTTTTTTATTTCCCTCTGGCCATGCCATAGGAACTGCAGGTTTCTTCTTCATTCTCATAACCTTTTATAGTAGCGCTACCTAAACTCCTATAACTTTAGGATCATGATGACCTTCATCTATTTAGACTCTGAATTAAAATGTATGAGATGACTTCCCTGGAACCCTGAAACTTGGCTAATTTTTTGTCCAAGATAAACTTTTAATGAAGGTTATGTACTTTTGTCACACAATAAGTGGCCCTGGCGCACAAACCTTGAATTACCAATTTTTTGGCAGTATAATTTGAATAATTTTCTGTCTTGTTTGGCTGGTTCGTCCGCTGCTAACTAGGGCTGAAACTTATTTGTCTATTTTCCAGGTGGCGCTGGTTTATTAGTCTTCCATGACACAGATGGGCCATCCTTCAAAATAATATGAGGCCTGATTTGCAGAAGCCAACTTCAAACAGACTACTAAACCAAACGGCGATGAGCTGTAACAGCTACCTGAGAAAGCCCAGATGTTTGTCCTACCCATGTCTGCAATGGAGGCGATCGAATCAAGGAAACGGATCAACATCCAATCAGCAGGCCTGTCCTTTGTGTTGTAAACGGGCCTGGGTACCAATTTATATGTTCTTTTTTATCTTGATTGAACCTGTGATGTTCCTTGTTCGGATGTTACTCACTTACTCATCCCGTTATTGTAACTAATTAATCTTTGGTCTCGCTATGAGACTCGGCCATGCCCTATTATTACTCTAAAAAATACTGCATTTTGAGACTGCCCTAAGGTGAGCCGCCGTTGGCCCAGTGGGCGTGATGTTCGCAGGCTGAGCTTGTGCTGCTTCCGAATGCTTTCATAAGCGCGTGTTTCTCGTGTTTCAAGGATTCTTGAGCTTGTATGCAACAGTCTTAATATTCATGTGCCATTTCTTGGTCATTGCCAGTTTTGGCAACTGGCAATTTTGAATATAAAGTGCCAAAACTGTGACGTTTCTTTCTCAAATAACACTACATCACAAACCATCAGTTGGGCCAACTGCCAGAGCCTGTAATTGCAGTGGCGAAGCCAGCTTTTTCTTAAGACTAGGGCCTCTGAAGAAGCTAAGAATGTTATACATATACACATGGTGACATGAAAAATAGATACTTAGCACCTAGCGAGATGGTGCATTCGCATCTTCCATGTCCTTTCTTTGCAAGCTTATTATGATAAATCATTAGTTGTGCCCAATCATTTGATCATGAGATGCATTATATTTTGAAAGGAGTACGTATGAGATGCACTATAAGCACAACCTCAAAATTTCCATCTGTTTCAACGAACCTGAAACTTTTGTTCTGTTACCTCCAATGCCACGGCAAAATTCAGTATAGAAAATCAGAAACTAACCAGGGGGCAACCGAAAAGGGGCCGACATATCACATTGCTGAGCTTGTGCTGCTTTCGCACGCTTTCATGAGCGCGTGTTTCTCGTGTTCCAAGGATTCTTGAGCTTGCATGCACGACACGAGTCTTTATTGATGTACCATTTCTTGGTCATTGTAAGTTTTGGCTACCGGCAATTTGGATACAAAGTGCCAAAACCGTGACGTCGTCAAGCCATCAATGATCTGTCACTTGGTATAACTATATGTTTCGCTTATGTTTTGAGTTCATGATTCCAAATAGAAAAGCTTAAATGATATATGTAATCAGGGTGCACATTTTATTCCAAAGGAATATATAACAGAGCTTTGCTGTGAGCTTTGTTAGACAAAAGAAACGTGCAAATCATTATGAGGACTTTTCTGTTTTCATAGTTTTCGGCCCATGATGTGTTTTGGCCCAATTTTGATGTTGTCTCCGAACTATCTTCTCTAACCATAGTTAATATTCACTATCAATAATCTTACATAGGAACATTTATAAAAACATATATATTAGATGCTAGCAGGAAACAATCCTCCTCCAATAGTGATCCTAACATTATTTTCCAAAAAATACAAAAAAAATATGCAACACAATCCCATATGGGAAGAACCTTCTCAACCATTGTTTGGTGAAAGTAACCCTAAACCAAAGGTTACAAGGATCGGATTTTTTGGTCCTACAAGAACTCGATGAGCTCAAGCCCATCGCCAGATAGACACACTTTTGAACCATAGCCATTCATTGACATTGAAGAATTACTTCCTTGGTGACCACCAAACTGGATGTCGATCGGGGATATCCATTTGACAACAACACAATCACCACCTCTTCCTTCCTCTACAAAACAATAAAGGAGCATCGACGGAGTTGCGAAGGGTAAACTCCTTCAATTCATGGCAACCACAGAAGCGACATGGACTAGTGGACTGGGGAAGCAGTCACTAATGACAGAGAATGAGGCATAGGTTCAAGCTCCAAGTAAGCAAGGGTGTGGCGACATCAATGGACAAAGGGGAAGAAGCTTGATCTTGATCCGGGCCATGTGACGCCATTTTTTGGGCTATCCCTACCATGCCCACATCCTTATTGACAGATGTTGAGCGATGCACCGGTATGAAACCAAGAGGGTGAACTATAGAAGCAGTGACCTCGTGGTGGATGGCGTGCCATGGATACAAGAGGGATAGTAGTGCTGAGCAATTGGGCCATCCTCATATCTACATGAGAGGCACCCCAACCACGGTGAGGTCACCACCCTAGCCATCCACAACAATGAGGGTAGAAGAAGCAACGAGAGTGTCGTGTAGATGTATGGACTATGACCGATGTAGCATAAGAGCCCCAACATGGGTCGGTGCGATTGGGGGGGGGGGGGTTCCTCTAGCTGGATCCGTAGGACTACACCTAGTAATGATGTGGCCAGGCCACCACCCTATATCCATCCGCGAGGACAAGGGTAGAAATAGGCACAGTGCTAATGAGGGAACATTGCACACGAGGTTGATAGAGTAGAGCCACCCTAGCCAAGAAAATAACAAAGCAAGGGAATATGCCCTAGTAACAACGTAGCCACCACCCTATCCTTCCGTGAGGACAAGGGTAGAAACAGGCATAGTGCTAACGAGGGAACATTGCGGATGGAGGTCGACAGAGCATAGCCGCCCTAACCAAGAAAGCAAGAGAACGAGGGAATATGGCAGACGAGATAGAGCAGAGCCGCCAAATGTAAGAAAGCAAGAGATCAAGAGGGTGCAAGAAAGTGGAGGGAAGCATGGGGAGAGTCTTGCGGATGTAGAGCGAAGCCCAGGGTCAACAGTGGGTAAACCCTATGTCCCCCTGCCACCCAACCCCATCTCATCATCGCCATACGAGTTCACTATAGAGAAGAATATAGGTCAGATAAATCATTGGACGTGTGGTGATCGGTCAGCGGTATATAATTTTAAACCATATATTTGGTTGTGAAGATCTTGTGTGCTCAGAGGCCATTTCACCATTTTTCAAGCACCATTGATCTCAACGAAAGCATGATCTTTCATGGTGTATATATATTTCAAATTTGCATTTATGTAGTTCATTTATTTATTGCAGCCACTATAGCAATATTTATTTGTATCCATATATATCTAATGCCAAAGGAGAATACTAGGAGAAGAGATCGAACTGGAGCCTGAGTATAGTAGCGCCTTGCCAACGGGCACCTTGTTGCCAAGCTAGCAATGTCACATTCACACACCAAAATATATAGGCAGCCGAATATATATAGTAGTGCCCACCACCAGCAGTCACCACCAACATCAGCCAACAATGGCAACCCGAAACAGCAGGACCGCCGCCACAGTGCCCGCAGCTGCAGCACTGCTGCTAATTCTGCCGCCGCTTCTTGTACTGGCGACGACCCTCTCGCTGACCTCTGCGGCGCGTTCAGCTGCCCCCAGCCCGCAACCTGCCGTTCCAACGCCCCTGGCTACTGATGTCGAGCCAGGCGAGGTGTCCGTTGCCGCCGGCATCGGCATGCTGCTGGTGACGAAGGCTTCTCCTTCCGAAGCCTCGCCAGGCATGGAGACAAGCATCGTCGTCTTCCCGCCACCGTTACCCATCCTACTGCCCATCCCTCCCTCCGGGCCTAGCAACGGGCACAACAATGAGCCGCCACGGGCCGCGCCAGGCGTGATGTACTAAATGTTCTCGATCGGAGCACCTTTGTGCTTCTGATGCATATATGCTTTGCATGAGAGGCGTGTTTCTCATGTCATGTTCCATTCCATGGCGAGAGAGGCCTCAGCAGCATGTATTTATGCATCAAATGATTTGTTAGTGCTTAAAGGTGATGAGCTATTGTAAGACTCTTTATGCATGTGTCATTTCTTGATCATGGCAACTAGCAATTTGTTGAATACGAAGTGCGCGCCAACTTTTTTTTTTTTTTGCGAACACGCCTAGGCGCTTATTTCAGCGCGCCAACTATGACGTTTTATTTTCTTTTCAAATAATAGAACTTGGCAAGCCGTTTTCTTTAAACACGTTTGCTAATGAGATCTGACGACATAAAAAAAAAAACCTCAATGGGAAGGAGCTAGACTGCACCCTCGCTTTTTAATAAGAGGACGATGCAGGGCTCGAATCTGGTGCTCCAGTAGCGGGTCGCCTACGAGAGCACTTGCAGATCTATCGACGTATGAGAAATGCGCTTGCTGAGGAGATCTGTGCCAACAAGCTTGCTGAGATCTGTGTCATCAACACGCTTGCTAAGGATGGAGAGATCCTCCTTTCGAATAGGGAAGACTTTTTTTAAAAAAAAAAAAAGACTAGTTATAGAAATACCATCAGGAATAAAATTGTTAGATGGCTTAGTCGTATCGCGCCGCTCGGTGTTACCATGCATGTACATGACTTTCTTTGATTTTTCGCAACGAGTGTAGACGATGCTGTCTTTGAAAAATTCTCATTCCACTCCTTCTGAAACTCTCTTAGGCAACAAGAAGGATCGATGATTGCGCCCGAATAGGAAGTCATCGGCAACGTGTTGTTACCAACGAGGATCATGCACAATTTATTCTAAAGGAGGAAAAGAGCTTTGCCATAAGTTTTATCAAATAAGACGCCACACGATCCAGATCGATCGTTGTAAGATTTTTGCTTTTATTTTCTTTTTGGCCCATGGTGTGCTCTGTGCCATTTTGTGATGTGTCGCATGTCGCTCAGATCATCGCCAATCTTACCGGATATTTTTCACTGCCCATGATATTAAATTGGAACCTTTTTGAACAAAAAGATAGATATGCCATATATGATGTGAAGCCTTCGTTTTGTGGACAAAAGTCAAGCATTGATCGCTTTCATGAGCAGACAAAAGTCAAGATCGCCGCTCACACCACGATCATAATCGCCTTCTTTGAGGGCTTGTTTGAATCTCGTGAACAAATGATTATCAGCTAAAAATTAGCTCTGAAAATTTATCCAAACAGGGTCATTCACCAAATATAATTAGGTAATAGTTTATTATTAGTGATATATATGCACCTAGCCTGAGAATCCACAAAAACATTAGTGGCTAATAGTTAGTTGGCTAATTTTAAACTAGCTAATAATTACTCTTAGCTGGTTCAAACAGAATCTGAGATGGATCTCAGAGCCTCCCTAGTGATGGCCTTCATGCATGGTGATCATGAAGAAAGAGGCCAGGGAGTATTATTTTGTGAACCAGTCAGATCTTGCTAATTTAATGAGTACATTGATTATTAGTTACTGTTTCTAACCGGGCAGCTCATTGTTTAGTGCTGCTTGTTAGGTAACATTTATCTCATCTACCTTCCTTTGTTAGTTTTTTTTTTTAAAAAAAATGGCATCAGACAATCTCCAAAACAGAGAAATTAGACCAAATCATTACGTAGAAACGTATGAAAACTTCAAGAAACAAAGGTTCAAACCTTAACAATCAACCCATATATATATTAGACAATAGGCCAATTTTCATGTTATTTTAATTCCGTAAATTAACATTAAAATAATGACATATAAAAAATTATAGATAAATGAAAACATGATATAACACATGTCCATAACAACAATGAACATGTGAACAAGAAGCATGTAAAACATATATATAGTATAAATATTTAAACATGCAACATATACTGGACATCATGTGAAACATCGTAATAAAATTACTGAACATATGAACACAGGCATATGAAACAGCATGACTGTAAAAGCAGTGCATATATCTAGCAGGAACAGACAATAGGCATCTCATGATACGATATAAAAGAACTGATGAAACAAACCCAGAGCAACATATGAAATGACATGGATGACCTACTGAAATATGTACGATCTGAAAAACGTAAAACAGAGAGAAGATGAACAGTTCAAACAATGCACTCTGACGATCCAGAACCCGAACCTTGTCCAGTTTCTAGCGCCATGTCGAAGGAGATGATGAGGACGATCTCTTGGGAAGAAGAAGACACCGGTGGAGGGATGAAAGATAGAGGCTGATGAGCGTTTCATCAAGGACAGGCTGGTTTTGTGGTGGCTCTATTGGTTATGTATACTATCCCGCTCGACTAGCCTGATTTGTCATCCATACCCCACCTAAGTAAAATCCAGCTCATCAGCATAAATTAATTTGAAAAATGAAGGATATAAATGAGTGCCAAACCATGGTGGTGTATTAAGAGCCTTCCATTTATTTTCTCTCCCAAGAGAAATATACTCTCGACTCAACCTGCTATATATGTGTGTGTTATGATTCCAAACTTATAGCCACCACACAACCACATAGTACACTCTCCTATACAAAAATACTAAAAAAAGGAGAAAGAAAAAAGCCCCAAAGCCATGACTAGCAACAAGAACATTGCACTACCACCGTCGGGGCGATGGTGGCGGTGGTGTTGCTACTATTAGCGACGATGCTCCTAATAACCACCACATTGGTGGATGCACAACCTTACTTGGATGTGTTGCCTCCACCACATCCTGTGGTTGGGCCACCCTCTAGGCCTAGCGATTTTTGGACCCCTGACACCCCCCGACGATGAGCCGCCGGCACCGCCTGTGGAGATGATAATCAACCATGGTAATTGAGTGCGAGGAGTTGTGCGAATAAGAATATTTGGTGATGTAGGAATGAATGCATCACAAGGGCCATAATGCCATGTAATGACTTACGCAAGAGCTTGAATAACAAGAGCACATGGACTTGATCATTTTCCTTTGTTTTTTCACATATGCATGTGTATCCGCTTTATTCGTCAAAACACAAGGTCATGCTCCATTAATCTTATATGGGTCTTAATGTTGTCCTCGATTTATTTGAAAGATATATTGAGGTGCTTATGGTGTTTGTTAGAAAGACATCAAGGTAAAAACTAGAGCACCCTTCTCATGCCGCCCACTGACGACATGGGTGGAAACGCCGCCACCGTAGATCTTGCTCCTCTCTCTGCCTTCAGTGTCGCCTGGGTGCGCTGCCGAAGATTTTACGAGCGCAAGGATGGTGACATGGCTCTCTCTCTGAGCCCAAGCACTCCTTCTCGTCCCCTTCCCTATTGTGCATACTCCTAGAGGTGACTTTGGTGAAGGCTAGGTGGCACCAACTTGAGGATCATTTGTTCGTCGCCCCCCTTGTGTGGATCTAGTATCCCTATGGCTGGATCTAGCCAGAAGCAGTCTAAGGTGGCGGGTGAAGGTCGACTTTGGTAAGTCTTGGTTAAGCGTCGGCCGTGCACTGGGTCAGCATGGATGGCATCTACCCTCTGGCAGCAAGTGGCGGCACACCATGGCCTTAGCTGTACCTTTTGGTAATATCAGAAATGACACCTTAGCAAGGGGTTCAGTTTTAGCGCTGGCGTCACATTGTTGGTGGCACACCCGTGTGAGGCATCATGGTTGTTATCCTCTTGGCATGTAGTGTGTCACGTGGTTGCCGTGGATGGATGGCTCGCGCCGCAAGGATTGACCGGTGCGACCAGAGCCAATGATAGTGACACTCAAGGGTGTTGCTTTCCCTATTTTGCGGGTGTCATTATGTTGCCCGTCCTCTCATTTTGCATGATTCTGTGGGTGATAACTCTGTCCAGATTCCTTGTACTAGTGACGGTGACGCTTCTGGCACTACATCCTTCTTCCTTGAGGAGTCATTTTAGAGTAATAATTAACCGCGCTAGTATACGGTTTTTCGACCTAGTTTTCCTTATGTGAAGGCAACTTTCTATTGTCTTAACTGAAAGACATAGCTCCTGCCACTTATACGTACATTAAAAAAGAAAGAAAGATGTTAAGTGGCTTATGGCAAACTCAGACAACCCAAGTAAATCTTGCTGTTGGGAGATCTCAGTCTCACGGTTTTTAGACTTTGATTTGGGAATGCGATGAGAAATTCCTTCAAGTAAAATGTACGGAAATACCAGACATCAAATGACCGCATAGCGCAGTGGATTAGCGCGTCTGACTTCGGATCAGAAGGTCGTGGGTTCGACTCCCACTGTGGTCGATGCTTTTTTTTTCACGTGTTCTTTCCCTTTGCCACCCTCCCTGGGACCAACCTGCCAATCCCCGTCGCCGCGCCACCCGCGCCGGGAGCCCGTATGGCCGCCTCCGCCTCCGCCTCCGCCGCCGCCGCAGATCCGAGCACGGCGTTCAAGCTCCTCGTCGCCTGCCCCACCGGCCTCCCTCGCTCCCGCGTGCGTACCCTCTCCTCCCTCTGTCTCGCCCGGTCGCCCGCGCCCGCCCCCGCGCCCCCCCTCCTCTCCTCTCTCCCTTCCGATTGCGTCATCGTTTGGTACAATAGAATGATGAGCCGAGCAACGAGTGCTGATATCTCTTTAGCTTCACCGTTCTGATGGAGCTCATGTTGTTGTTAACTGAAGGTTTCAGTTAAGTTTCACCAGTCGTTCGACAGGATACCCCACCCAGATGCAGCCCTGGAGGAATCTGTAAGCGAGGTAATGCCATCTGTTTATGTGCCTTCTTTTTTCTTCTTTGAATTGTACATCGATCTGATGCATGGATGCCTCCACGGCCATTCTTCATATCTGGTGTTCCTGCAGATATGGAACCAGAGGCTTCAGCAGAACCCATCTCTGTACAGTGCTACAAAGTTTCGGGTACGCATTTGTAGCTCTTGTATGTCTTGTATCCTCCTTTACCTCCTCCACTGATGCTTGAAGATGCTGTCACTTAGTAATAGGCACATTGTATTATTGAAGGAAAAAGAACTGACACTTTTACCCATGTTAAGTGACATGCTCTATATGAAGATGGTTTATACAAAAAAAAAATGTCTTCAGTTAGAATTTACACAGCCAGGAACCGACTCAATGCAGCTCTTCAAGACTTTGTTAACATGTAGTGGTTTGCTATGCTTGCTTCCAAGTACTAAGGGAAATTCCTAGCCAGTTCCACACATCATTTTCATCAAAATGCACTTTCATTCATCTTCAGTTCTTCGAACTTTTTGTTAGTTGTATGGAACTGCTAAGCATTGAATGTTAAGTAAACATCGCTTGGATCCTAGATTGTGTTAGTATTTCCTTTTTTTTCTTTTTATAGCTAAGCATGCTTCATTATAGAAGTTAATGTATGCGTTATTTTGATTTTTGAAACGATCTCCCTTTATCTGTCTTACTGCATTCATCATTCATTAGAATGCACACTTTGACCACAATCACAAATTTCAGTATGGAGGAAATTCCTTGCACTACAAAATATGAGCATATGTGTCAAGTCAATTATTTAGACCTAGGCAGATAGATTCCACACAGTAAATATACCCAATTGAGCTACGGTCACAAATATAATACACATCTAATATTAAAGATCAAAGTTATTTTTCTGGCTCACTTTTTTTTTTTAACTTCCAAGCTGCCATCTTGCCCTTCGTATCCTGTATATAAACCAGATTCATGCCCTGTGCTTGTACAAGCTAAAAACAACTCACGTCTAGCGGTGAGTATGGTTCCAAAATATATTGGGTTTCATGTAAAACACGGGCACATTTAGTAATACATACAAAAACGACTCAAAAAATGAATGAAAAAAATAGAATTAAAGAATTCTTCTTCTTTTTTTGGTCTTCCATTCCCCGCCCAAGCAGAACCAGCCACGTAGTCAATACAGGCTGTTTTTGTTGTGGCTCCAACGGTTATGTATGCTATCCAGCTGGACTACCCTCATTTGCCATCCATATCCCACTCCCACCTAACCAAATTCCAGCTCATCAGCATAAATCAAAATTGAAAATGGAAGGAATATATAAATGAGTGCCAAACCATGGTAGTGCATTAAAAGTTTCCATTTATTTTCTCTCCACAAGAGGAATCTAGTCTCGGCTCGACTATATATATACGTTATCAGTCCAAACTTGTACCCACCACAGTACACTCTCCTATATAAAAAATATTGGAAAGAAGGGGAAGGGGAAAAAACCCGAAGCCATGATTAGCAACAAGAACACTGCCGCCGCCGGGGTGACTGTGGCAGTGGTGTTGGTACTGCTTGCGACGACGCTCCTGTTAGTGGTGGATGCACGTCCATACTTGGATGTGCTGCCTCCATCGACATCACATGCCGTGGTTGGGGATTTGTTGCCGTACAAGATCATACCGCCCTCTGGGCCCAGCGATTTCTGGTATGAGGAGCCGCCGGCATCGCCTGTGGAGGCGACAATCAACCATGGTGATTGAGTGCGAAGAGTGGTGTCAATAAATTAGTTGGTGATGTAGGGATGAATGCATCACAAGGGCCACATGGCATGTAATGACTTATGCAAGAACTTGAATAAGAAGAGCAAAGGGTCTTGATCATTTTCCTTGGGTTTTGCATAGGCATGTGTATCTGCTTTATTTTTCCAAACACAAGGTCAAGTTCCTTGTCTTTCTGTACCTTCGCTGTCACCTGAGTGTGCCACCAGAAGCTTGTGTACGAGAGTAAGGATGGCGGCAGGGCTCTCTCTCAGAGCCCAAGTACTCCCTCCCATCCCCTTTCCTTCCGTGCCTACACCAAGAGGCAAGAGCCGACCTTGGTAGTAGCTGGGCCGCTTGAGGGTCGGTTGTCCACCATCCCCTTAGGTGGATCCAGTCTCCCCATGGCTGGATCTGGCCAGGAGCAGTCTATGCCGGCGAGGCGAAGGTCGACTTGGGTACGTCTTGGTCGAGCAACGGTTGTGTGCTGGGTCAGCAAGGATGGCGTGTACCTCTGGCAGTCTGGCAGCAAGCGGCTGCCACGGCATGGCCTTTTGGTAACATCGGCAACGACAACTTAGCAAAGGCCATATTTTTGGCGCTGGCGTCACGTTGTTGGTGGCAACCGCGTGAGTCATCATGGTTGATGTCCTCTTGATGTGGCGTTTCACGTGGTTACTGTGGATGGATGGCTCATGGCGCAAGGCTTGACTGGTGCGACCGGAGCCAATGACAATGACACTCAAGGGCGTCGCTTCCCCCAATTGCAGGTGTCATTGTGCTGCCCTTCCTCTCACTTTGCATGATTCTTCGGGTGAAGACCCTGTCCAGATTCCCTGTACCAGCGATGGTGGCACTTCCGACGCTACATCCTTCTATCTTAAGAAGGCAGAACTCGTGCCATTTATGTTAAAAAAAAATATTAAGGTGGCTTATGGCAAGATCGGACCGCCTAAATAATCTCGTTGTTGTGAGACCACAGATTCTGGGCATTGGTTTGTGAATGCGATGTGATATAATAGTCAAGCAACATCAACTGAAACCTCAGACATCCAACGACCGCATAGCGCAGTGGATTAGCGCGTCTGCCTTCGGATCAGAAGGTCGTGGGTTCGACTCCCACTGTGGTCGTCATTGGCTTTCTTTTTGTTTGCCTCCCACATTTTCTTTTCTTTGCCCCTCCCCGTAGCCAAGGACGTGGTCGGGCGCCCCTGATCTTGATTTCTCGAGCTATAGCTATAGCCAAGGGCAGTCAAGTCGTCGGCTGGCGAGCATCTTGCAAAGCTCTGCAATGCATGTCTGGACCAAATAACTGTGATTCCTGCTATAACCTTTGCTGCTGAGACCTCCTGCTTTGCCCAATCCATGCTAAATCCCTCCGGTCAAACATGTATTGCCCTAAGGGAAATTCCTAGTCGGTTCCACACGTCATTTTCATCAAAATACACTTTCATCTTCAGTTTTCCACTTTTATTAGTGGAACTGTCAAGCAATGAATGTTAAGTGATCATGGCTTGTTCCTAGATTGTGTTAGTATTTCCTTTGTTTTCCTTCCATAGCTAAGCATGTTTCATTATAAAAGTTAATGTATGCGTTATTTTGGAATGATCTCTCTTCATCTGTTTTACTGCATTCATCATGCATTAGAATGCACACTTTGACCACATTCACAAATTTCAGTATGGAGGAAATGCCTTGCACTACAAAGATGGACCAAATCAGGAGTTACGAGTCTCGCTTCATTTGGGTCTCACAGACTACAGGTTGGATTAACCATCTGTATTAACCCAAAACATGTTTATAAAACAAAATTCTGGCAGCCTATAGTTTTAATACTTTTGTCTCTACCACTGTTACCTTCTTTGTGGTAGGTATCTCAGTGTAATGCCTCAATTTAACAACTCTGTCTACTTGCACAAAATAGGACATTTGTGGGAACAAATCTCAATCCATCGTGGGAGAAGTTTTTGGTCCCATCTGAAGGTAATTTGTAATCTTTAATCACAGTTTTCTTGTGTGTAGCAGGGCCTTTTGAATAACTTTGGAGTCCTCTAGCTTCATGAATCATGACCATACTACCTAAGTGGTGCCTATCTGTTTCTTCCATTGCTTCAAGTTTCAATAATATGAATCCTTGACAACTATATTCATGCCCCTCTGTTTAACCTTCCATTTCCAAATAAATTTTCTCTGCCCAACACATAAAAGTTTACTGGGAAGATGAACTTCTTGTCTGTGAGTGACTATTCATTAGGTAGTTTGTCTTAGTAACATTGTGTCAATCTTGGCAATTGTAAGAATGATCAATCTTGACCAAAACAATACCTGTTTCAATCTGATGGGTTAGATGATTCTGTACATTGCCAACACATGTCAAATCCACTGGGCAATGGTGCGATTGTTGAGACTTCTGATGAGAAGATTATTGTATTGCAAAGAAGCTACAATGTGGGCGAGTTTCCAGGATACTATGTTTTCCCTGGAGGACATTCGGAGGTAATTTTTTAAAAATTGCTTGACAATATTGAGTGCAGTTGATGAAAGTGAAGACTTGTGCATATATTTAAGGATTTTTTTAAGAATTACTAGGCGCGGTGTAGTTCCTCTTATGCTGTGAAATGAAGACAATGACAACACTACTGCAGCTGCAGTACTTGCTGATTTAGTGGTGGCTTCTGCCAATGACCATGCTGAATTTTATTTGTGATGAGGTAGCATGCTGAATTGAAGTAGCATTCAAGGAGGAAGCTAAACCTCATAATTAGAACTTAGAGAAATATATATTGGAACAGTTATTGAAATATAACCAGAATTTATGGATCATGCAATACTCTGCTTTATCTATGGCTTATTGTTTTTCTTTTTCTGGTAGTTAGCATTTTGGCTTTGAAGCAAAATTTGGAGGGACCAAATCTAGAACTGGGGAAAGTAGCTTCTGTTTTTGGAGGAAGTTACCGGGTAGAGAGGGCGCACTAGGAAAATATATTTTGTTTTAAACCCGAAAGGATCAGTCAGAGTGTTGGACCCGTAATAGTATTATACATGTGTCTTAATTTTTTTACTTTCATTTTTTATACTAGCCACAAGAAATTGGAATCATGAGTCATCAAACTGACGAAGAAGACCTTGCTCGTATCAATGATCAAGTTTCACAAGAAATGTTTGATGGAATTATCCGTGAAGTGGTTGAGGAAACTGGGGTGCCTGCTAGTTCCCTGGTAAGTAGAGGCCTACAATACATGAACAGAACCCAATAGAAAGAATGGATTTTAGTCTTTTTCTAATTGCCTTCCGAAACATATTTCTTCCCTTTAGGATTCTCTTGGCATTTTGATTATCAACATTTCATTTGCAGACGGATCCTGTCTTCATTGGAGTTTCTCACCGTGAAATGAATGTTAGGCCAACTGCATTCTTTTTTACAAAATGTAACATTGATTCCATTGGTGTAAATGAGCTTTATTCCAGAGCTCAAGATGGCTATGAATCTACTAAACTGTATGCAGTATCAGTGGTGAGTTTAGCTGTGCTTGCAGCTCTCTGATCCTAACCTTGCTTTTGGCTGCTTCTGATCACTGAAGTTGCTCTTTGAATTACAGGAAGAGCTACAAGGAATGGCCCAGCGAATGCCTGGCTGCCACAATGGTGGTTTTGCTCTATATGAATTGATGAGGAATGCTGCCAAAAGTTCATGAAGTTGCCATTGTAAGTGTAATTGAAATATCGGATCTTATTCCGTGGTGTATGTTAATAAACAGATCAAGCTTCGAAATTTATGAAGCCTTGTCTTATCCAAGTCTCATTTTCCCCTTTATCCCTTATTATAGGCTTGTTGCTTCCTGATGCTGAATTAATGTTAAACGGTCTTTCCTTGCAGGACTGAATAATTCTGAGGGCATTGTCACATCAGAAAATAGGTGTGAAAATAAAAGCATGAAGCTTAAATTTTCTCGGAAGACTGGAAGAAATTTCACGGTGCAGAGACGACTTTTTTTTTTCTTTTCGAGACCACGCCGTTACACGTTTTTCATTAAGTATGAGAAAGGTCAAACAAGAGTTCAAGAGTTTTTTTTTTTTTTTTTGAACGCAAACAAGAGTTCAAGAGTTACAATCACAAAACGAAGACAAGCTGCAAATGGTAACACTCTGGTTACCAGATGCACTAACCAAAAGACGATGACTCACAGGAGTTTGTACAAGATTTCTATCGATCGCGTGCTGTTTAACCCGGCACATAATAATCTACTTACCAAACAAAGACTTGTGGCACCGGTGCTACTGCTAGATTGATTTGTCATCCTGCAGTTTCAGTTCTACTGCTATTTGGTCCGGAACATATGTATGTATATACCCACATATCAACAGTTCAGTATCTCACACAAAATGTTCTTGTTTGAGCTATCCATCAGCTGCTCACGGACAATTTTGCGCATGTTCGCGTAAACTTATCAGCTATATGGTTTGTGACGGAACAAAAACAGCTTTATAATCGGCTTATCAGCCGAATTTCCCGACATTCATCAGACAACAAATGGTCAAATGCGACACGATGTAGCGGTAGTCTTTCCAAGAAAAGAGCACGTCAATGGAGTTTTTCTTTTTTGAGATGAGAGAACAATGGAGTTTGTTTTTCTGACACAGTGCGAACGCGCGATAGATAGCATCTCGTACTGTACCGTACGTCGCCTCTGAGACCCAAACGTGCCGCCGACCGCCGCCTTCGCGCACCGGCCAACCCCGTCTCCGTCGCCTCGCCGCCCGCACCGGCCAGCCCGTATGGCCGCCACCGCCTCCGCCGCAGATCCGGGCACGGCGTTCAAGATTCTCCTCTCCTGCCCCGACGGCCTTCCTCGCTCCCGGGTGCGTACCTGCCTGCCCCCTCCTCCTACTCGTCTCCCTTCCGATTGCATGGTCCATTTCGTCGCGTGGGACGGCGCCTGCCGCTGCCTGCTGTTCCCTCCATCGGTCGGACCGCCGCACGGCGGGAAGACTGATTTTTTGTTGCTGCATCCTGCTAGCTTGGCCTGTGTTTCTCTGTTTATTATGTCGTTTCCCCCCAAATCCTGAATGACGCATTCCAGCGATAGCATCGTGATTTCTGCACTATGAAATGATGAACTTAGCCTAGTGTTTGGATGGGTGCTGCTGTTGCCATGAACTGCCCATATATTATTTCTTTTACTTGTTCAGCACTGTGTGGAGTGCTCTGCTGTCATATTACTTCCTCTGACCAGAAACAGTATAACACAATTTCACTATGGTACCTTGACCAATATTATTTATTATTTATAAAAAAAATACTACGTTCAATGAAAATAGTCAGGGCCTATTTGAATCCAAGCCTGGCTTGGGCGCTCATCCAGGCATGACAATCCAGCGACCATGGCCTCTGGTATCAGGTCTTGATACAAATAGGCCCTCATATATTCTGAAGTATTTCTCATAATGAATCTTGTATGTAAATCTTATCAATCCTTATAAAAGTTTCTATATTGACAGTCAAAGGAAAAAAGAAAAAGAAAAAGAAAGTTAGACTTATGACAAACCTAGATGGGCCTATTTGTGAATGGAGGAAGTACCAAGAGTGTCTTGCTTTACAACACAGTAACATTCTGATTGAACTCTTGTTGTGAACTGAAGGTTTCGGTGAAGTTTGATCGGTCATTCGATAGGATTCCCCATCCAGATGCAGCCTTGGAGGAATCTATAAGTGAGGTAGTGTTGTCTATATCGTACATCTATCTGATGCAAGCATACGTCATTTGACATTTTCACATTTGTTGATCTTGTAGATATGGAACAAAAGCCTTCAGCAGAGCCCATCTCTGTACAATGGTACAAAGTTTCGGGTATGTACTTTTAGCTCTTATCTTGATATGTTTTTTTTTTTGGCTGCTCCACTGATACTTGAAGTCTTCAAGATGCTACCTTTGCTGATAAAGACATTGTATTGAACTGGAAAAAAAAAACTGATAGTCTGAAAGCTTCCTGAATGTTAAGTGATTTGATGCATGCTCTATACAAAGACGATTTTCCCAGAAACATATCTTCTCTCAGAATTTACACAACCTCCTAAATGTAGCTCTCAAAGGCTTTGTTAAAATATTGGATACACTATATGTGTTTCTGAGTCCTAAGGGGAATTCCTAGTCAGGTACATGCATTATTTTCATCCAAATGCACTTGCATCCTCAATCTGTATGGAATTGCCAAGCAGTGAATGTTAAGTATCGATGACTTGTGTCCTAGCATTTTGTTAGTATTTCTTCTTCTTTTGCATTATTTTGAAATGATCCCTCTTTACCTGCTTTACTGCATTCATCGGGTAGTAGAATGCACACACTGACAACAATCACAAATTTCAGTATGGAGGAAATGCCTTGCACTACAAAGATGGTTCAAATCATGATCATGAGTACTGTGTCTCACTTCATTTGGGTCTCACAGACTACAGGTTGGTTTGACCATTTGTGTTCATTTCCAACAGATATTTAAACCAAAATTTTGGCAGCCTATAACTTTCTTTATGGTATTTTGATCCAACTCCATTGTTTCTACTTGCACGAAATAGAACATTTGTTGGAACAAACCTCAATCCATTGTGGGAGAAATTTCTGGTTCCATCTGAAGGTAATTTGTAATCTTAAATTATAGTTGATTGTGCATACCAGGGCCTTTTTTAATCTTAAACTTTGAAGTCCTTTAGTTTTTTCCATTGCTTCAGCTTTCAGAAATTTAAATCCTTGATAAGTATATTTGTGTCCCTCCGTTTCGCCTTCCATTTCCTTGTAAGTTTGCTCTGGGACAGTGACTATTCATTAGATAGTTTGTCTTAGTATTTTGTGTGCTCAGACGACATGGTGTCAATCTTTGCACAGAATTGTAAGAATGATCAGCCTTGACCAAAACAATTCCTCTTTCAATAGATGATTCTGTACGTTGCCAACACATGTCAGATGCGCTGGGCAATGGCGCTATAGTTGAAACTTCTGACAAAAAGATTATTGTATTGCAAAGGAGTTACAATGTGGTGGACTTTCCAGGATACTATGTTTTCCCTGGAGGACACTCGGAGGTAAATCCTTCAAAATTGCTTGGCAATTATGAGTGCAGATGATGAAAGTGAAGGTCTGTGTAGATATTTGATGTGCAGCTTAATCTTTTTTATAACTAATTGACAAATGTAGCACTAGGTGTAATGTAGTTTCTCTTATGCTGCAAAATAAAGATGATAGCAATATTACTGCAGGCTGCAGTACTGCCTGATTTAGTGGTTTCTTCTGCCAGTGAGCATGCTGAGATTTTCTTTTTGAGGTAGCATGTTTACTTGAAGTGATTTTCAATAAGGAAACTATATGTCATACTTATTGATTGACTAAGAGGAATGTAAACTGAAATTTACAAATCATTGTTGCTCAGCACTATCTATTGCTTAAAATTGTCAACCACCCCCCCCCCCCCCGCGACTATGAAGCATCTTTTAGAGGTGGAATCAAAATTGAAACTTGGAAACATGGCTTCTTCTTTTTTTGAGGAAGTTGGAGCAGGGGAGGGCGCATGAGCAATATAAAAAATTTGAGCCTGAAACAATCGATTGAGTGTCAGATCTGTAAAATACGTATCATATTATTGATCTTCATTTTGTTTATAACAGCCACAAGAAATTGGAATCATGGGTCATCAAATTGATGAAGAAGACGTTTCTTGTCTCACTGAACGAGTTTCACAAGAAATGTTTGACGGAATCATCCGTGAAGTGGTTGAGGAAACTGGAGTTCCTGCTAGCTCCCTAGTAAGTAGAGGCCTAAAATGTATGTCATGTAGAGTATTGTGGTTCTTATACATGAACATGATCCAATACAAAGGATATTTTTAGCTGTTTCTAATTGTCATCCAAGAAAGATTTGTTCACTTCATGACTTTCCTAGTATGTTCATTAACTGTCAGTATTCCACTCTGCAGACCGATCCTGTCTTCATTGGAGTTTCTCGCCGAGAAGTTAATGTTAGGTCAACTGCATTCTTTTTTACAAAATGTAACATTGACTCGAGTGGCATAAATGAGCTTTATTCTAGAGCTCAAGATGGCTATGAATCTACTAAATTGTATGCAGTATCTGTGGTGAGTTTTAGCTGTTCTAGCAGCTCTCTGATCCTTAGATTGCTTCTGGATGCTTCTAATCAGTAAAGATGCTTTTGAATTACAGGAAGAGCTACAAGGAATGAGGCAGCGAATGCCTGGCTGCCACAACGGTGGTATCGCTCTATATGAATCGATGAAGAATGCTGCCAAAACATCGTGAAGATGTCATTGTAAGTATAATTAAATGAACAGATTTTGTTCAGCTGTGCATCTTAAACACTTTGCTCAGGTATAAATATATGTAACATGGTTGTGTTGCAAAGCTGCAAAATTTATGGCGCATTGCCTTCTTTCAAGTTTTGTTTTCTGTTTATCCGTCATTGACTTGTCACTTCCCGATGCTGAGTTGAAGTTAAACTGTCTTTCCTTTGCAGGCTGAATAGTTCTGATGACATTAGTTGTACGAGATATTCACATCTCGTACAACCACGTGCAGAACACTGCATGTCACATCTGACAGATTACTGTTCTTTGCAGATGTGCCATTTCCGTCTTTGTTGGGCCGACATAGGTCTCCTTATACCCACAGAAGTGCTCACAAAGAAATAAAAGCATATAAAGCTTAAGGTTTCCTCTAAAGACTAATGGAATAAATTTCATCTCCTGATGTTTCACCAACGGAGGCACCCAAGGGCAGCATCGCGATGCTAATCTACATGGAGAGATGACTCGTGGATTGTAATGTTCTTTCAGGATTGGATTCCTGGGCAAGCTATGCCTCTATCTGTCAGCAGTTCTTCTGTGGGATCTATACAAATAGAAGTAAGACTAATACAAATATACAATGCTGCCAGGGTTCCTGTTGTAGTGATGTTCTAGGAGTATGTAGGAACTGATGGTGAAGTTAATATTACTTTACTCTGAAAATGTTTATATACTTATTACATTAGTATGGATATACTTAGTGCTGGGGTGTGGATTCTACAGTTTTCATCTTGATTTTTGTTGCTTCACAGAATTGTCACCTTGGTGGATTGGAATAGGTGTTGTGGGTGTTTGTTTGCCTAGCTGGTTGGATTCTTGAAAGGAAGAGGGAGCACCGCGATAGACACAACCTTTCAGTTGGAACACTTGAGAGTTGGGAGCATATGAGCTCAACAATTTGTAGAACGAGCATCTGATTCTGGTTTGAAAACAATGATGATATAAATAACAAGAGAATCCGGAGTCACTCGAACTGAGTTTGAAAACTCACAAGTTACCGAATATTAGCCACAAATTAGAAACAAGTAGCTCTCCACGAAGTGGCCATGGATTCCCCTTTTTAGTACAAAAATAACACGAGTTTGTATGTAAAACATACTCGGCAGAGGGCGTAATTCAAACTGAACTAAATAAACTAGTAAAGGATAAATAAAGAGAGTCAAATCTACTAAAGCAGCACAAAAAATGAAATATCATATATCCCTTGTTATTTATATTTTTTATTTATTTATTATGCCTTGTATCTAGCAAAATTGTAAGGTAAAATGACACAATACGCCATGTGTCCATTTAATTCGAAGAAAATAAGAAATTCTCCATTATAGGGAGAAAACGATTTTGGATAGGTGTAGATCTTGTCAATGTTATGTTTTTTTTTTTTTACTTGAACAAAATTAGGCCAGCAAACCAAGCTGGAAGCAGCCTTTCCTCCTGCTTGCCCCGTGTATATATAGGAGTGATCATCCAACATCCCACAAAACCTATTATACTTTTGTGGCGTGGTTAGACCTCGGTCTGGATTAGCATCTCAGCGAAGGCAGAGTTTTGAAGGTCGGTATTCTCGAACAAAAAGTTCAACAACTTAGATTTAGCGATTTGGATTTGGGACAAAAATTAACCCTAGTCACAAACAAAGGGATGCACGTGCGCATTGCGACGGCCACGCGTGCGTGTGCGTGAGAAGTTAATGAATGATGGGCCATCGACAGGGTCAAGATACACTTTACCATAATTTTGTTATACTTTTACATGGCACCTAAGAGCAACTCCAACAGTTTTGTAATATTTTTTGGTAAAATTGAGAATTTGCCAAGTCCCAAATAAATATGACAAAGGCAAAATGAGTCAATCTCCAACGGTTTCCCATTATTTACTTGGCAAAACTAAAAATTGTGCGGGCGAGGTGGAAATATCCCACGGAAGTAGCGTGCGAGGGCGATTGCAAAGCGAACCGCGTCAAAGATATATGCTAAATATACTCGGTGTTTGCCAAGTTAAAAAAAAAATGCCAAGCTTATTTGTCAAATCGTTGGATAGGAGATTTTTTAGAATTTTTTACAAAAACAAGAATGCCAAGTTCATTTACAAAACTGTTAGAGTTACTTTAATAAGTACCTTTGTTTTTGTTAGATTTCAATGTTATGTATTATAGACTCAAAACTTCGTTAAAGTTTGCCTAAGCTATGAAGAGGAATTTCGTTGACCTAAAATTTGACAAAGAGGTTTGTCGATGTATGCTAACCATCCAAAGTTCCAAACTCGGTCTACTATGAGATATAAAAAATGCTGTGATGTGAACTCGTGAGTCTGAAAATCAGCTTCAGCAAGTATGCACAGTGGCAGGGCGAGCGGGCCCACTTGTCGGCCTCCGCTGCACCCCCAGATCCCGTTCCGTCCGTTTTCCCCGTCTCTATTCCTTCGCACGCCGCCGTCATCCGCAGGGGCCCACCTGCCAGTCACAACTTCTCCCCCGCGCTTCGATCTCGCCGTCGCCGTCGCGTCCGCCGCGTCTCCGGCGGGGCTGCGCGCGGGCGGCATCAAACCTTGCACTCGCCCGAGAGAGGGAGGGGGGCGGAGGAGATGGACGCGGAGCTCCTGGAGCTGCAGCGGCAGCTGGAGGCGGCGCAGAGCGCCAAGTCGAGCGTGCGGCTGTCGGAGCGCAACGTGGTGGAGCTGGTGCAGAAGCTGCAGGAGCGCGGCATCATCGACTTCGACCTCCTCCACACCGTCTCCGGCAAGGAGTACATCACATCCGTACGCGCTCTCGCCCCCCTGCCCCTGCCCCTGCCTCCCCCTCTCTGTTTGGTCCTATCTCACTTGGTCTCTCTGGCTGCTGCTTCCCCAATCCCATCAACACTATCGCCCTTTCTTCTCTCGTTTGGTATATAGAAATAAATGGTTGTGGAGTGTGGATCTTAGAAACAATGCAGAAACTGTTGTTGTCAACGATCTAATCACTGTGGATTGGCCCGAATTCTCTTTACATATAGTTCAGTTTTTATACTAGAAATTGCTGAACTAAGCCAACATTTAGGAAGGGTTTTTAGGATATCGGGGATTAGTAACTCAAAAGGATACTCGGATGGCATTATTCATTTTGGAAGCAGGGAATTCAATAAAATCGGTGAAATTGATTTGGAACTGGATTTTGCCTTAGTAATACCTTAGAGCAAACCTCTGGATAGGTTCTGGTATTTATAATGAAGATTCTTTCTCCCATGTTTTCAC
Organism: Themeda triandra; assembly: GCA_018135685.1. NCBI lineage: Eukaryota > Viridiplantae > Streptophyta > Magnoliopsida > Poales > Poaceae > Themeda > Themeda triandra. The sequence continues at coordinate 65,003 of JAENPR010001566.1, read as the reverse complement.
CATCAAAGCAGACATTAGAGATACGCATACAGTCACACATTTTTGTGTCCCTTGCAGGTTAAGAGTTATTGTGTAATTTCACCTAGATTTTCTATGATATGACATAGCTTTTTCGCTGTTCAGTTCAGTTCTGAACACTTCCTCATTTCAGAATTCGTTGATGTTTTAGCTGATTCATGGTAAACTGTGGTGTGGCAGGACCACTTGAAGCATGAGATTAAGATGGAGATCAAGAATAGAGGTCGCGCCTCTCTTGTTGACTTATCAGACACCCTGGGTGTGGACCTTTACCATGTTGAGAGGCAGTCCCAGAAGGTCGTCTCGGATGATCCCACTCTAATGCTGATAAACGGCGAGATCATGTCACAGTCTTACTGGGACACCGTGACAGAAGAGATAAATGAGAAGCTGCAGGAGCGCAGCCAGATTGCCTTGGCAGAGATAGCTGCCCAGCTGCAGATTGGATCAGAGCTTGTCATCAGTATGCTCGAGCCACGGCTTGGAACTATTGTATGCTTCTCATGTTTTTTCTTGTAGTGCTAGTTTATTTGTCTTTGTTCTGTAGTTTGAATTCAGTAATCTTGATGAAACCTTCCTTTTCAAGCATTATGAATTATCTGATACTGATTCATATGTGTATGTGTCTTGTCTTTTGGTATGTATGGTGCTTTATATTGTGATCCATTGGCATTTGACTTGCCAAATCTGGTGCTTATAGGATCAGAATATAGTGTTCCCACATCTTCTAACTTTAAATCTCCATGTTGCAATACTTTATTTTCGAAATTTTTTACATATATGCCATTCACAAATACTTATACATATGTCCTATCATTATTGCCTTCCTTCCAGGTGAAAGGAAGGCTAGAAGGTGGACAACTATACACTCCAGCATACGTCTCACGAATTACTGCTATGGTCCGTGGTGCTGCAAGGGGCATAACAGTGCCGACAAACTTGCCATCTGTTTGGAACTCCTTGCAACAACAGCTTCATGAGATACATGGTGCTAGTGGAGTTTCTGTGGAAGGTTCATTCTTCCAATCCATTTTCAATGGTTTGCTAAAAGAAGGTGCTGTACTGGGATCAGTTCGTGCAGGAGGACAGTGGACACCAGCTGTAAGATCTGTATTGTTTAATCGGTATTCTTAATTCTTGAACTGTGTCTAACATTCTCGTCTTTCTATTCTCTTTTAGGTTTTTGCCCATGCCCAAAAGGAGAGTGTTGATGCTTTTTTCTCACAGGTTGAGATGTTTGTAACTTACATTTTTGTTCCTACATTTCAGCATATGTTAAAATCAGAGTATTTTGGGATAATGGCAAATCAGACTTTACAGAGCACAATATGTATGGATCTAGACAAGACCTAAAATCTAAGCGTGTATGGTATTTTCATGCACACATGCCAAGTTGCCCACTTGCCTACACAAATTGTATCTTTCTAGTACTATTCACATCTCTGCATCTACTCCCTCATTCCAGATTGTAAGTTGTTCTGGCTTTTCTAGATACTTTCCTTACTATGTATCTGGACATAATGTATATCTAGGCACATAGCAAAAGCTATGTACCTATAAAAGCCAAAACAACTTACAATTTGGAACAGAGTAGTAGTATTTAACACAATCACCTTTGTTTGTATCTCGTACTCTGCGTTGTTGTGATGCATTATTTCCTTTTGTGTTGACCTGCTCATTTTTTGTGTACAGAACTCTTACATTGGGTATGACATGCTTCAGAAACTTGCAATTCCTCAACCTAAACAGTTCTTGGAGGTACTTGAGGCTACCAATAAGCATTTCCTGTTCCAGTCATCTTTAATTTGTATGAGTGTTTATCTAATTATTTCCTATAGGCTCGATATCCAGATGGTATTGCATTGGATGCTGTCTTTGTTCATCCTTCTGTGGTTGATATGCTTGATACTGCTGTTGGTGATTCAATTGAGAACGGACACTGGTATTGTTAAATTTCATCTCTCAATAGTTAAATGTGATTTTCCGCTTCTATTTGCCATGAGCTCCTAACATGGCACCCTTGGCACGAATTAAAAAAAAAAACAATCTATTTCTCTTTGATTCTCTCCCTATGCACATGATGTTAAACTATTACAAAACAGGTTTTGATATAGCATCATAGTAGACGTGCCAATGATGATCAAGTAATAACAAGCTATGTAAACAGAATAGCTAGTAACTTTGGTTCACACTTTTCAGTAATTAACAAAGTTATGTTTACTGAAACAGCTGGGACTTAAAATACAGTATCAACAAATTTGAGTACATCATTATCTCTTTTCCAGCATTTTCCTAGTTGACTGTAATTAGTCCATTTTGCTGCCATGGCAACTACTTTTGTGGTGACATAAGATATTCTTTCTTCTTTCAGGATTGATTCTCTTTCAGTTCTTCCATCATATATTAGTGGCCCTGATGCAACCAAAATTTTGTCTATCTGTCCATCTCTGCAGAAGGCTATCAAGGTGGGTGCCTTTAATTAGTTCAAGCTGTACATTTTTCATGATGACCAACTATTCTTTCTTTTGCAGTCTTCTAAGGCAGTGGTATTTGGAGAGTCATGTGTCTTTAGCAACGTGTTTATTAAGGTGAGTCCTCAAAGCTTCATGACCATGTGATAACCTTTCTTGCAATTGTCTACTCTTTGTATTTTTGTACCATTACAGCTGTTGAATTAATCCAATGTCCCTTGATCTGTGAACAATTTCAGGGTATTTTTGACCGACTTGAGAAAGATATAGACTCGTTTGGTATTAGACATAGTGTTGGTCAAGGAAGGCCTGTGAATGCGAATCTGGGTAGTGAGCACAAGACAGGATCTGGTCAGTACTCAGACACAAAGGATCTTGGTGATAATGACACTAGCAGTACTGGTGTTTCATCAGACAGAGGGTCAAAGAAGAAAAGGGGGAAAGGGACAGGGTCTACCAAAGGTGGATCACTTGAAAAGGATGATGACAATGAAGAAAGTATTCCTGTTAAGGGAAAGAAATCTCATAGGAAAAACAAGGATGCTGGTGCATCAGGCGATGTAAAACATGGTGGTAAAAAAGCATCAGAGAAAATGAAAGAGGAGAGTACAAACATCTTCCCTGATGAATTGATAGAGCAAAAGGTTTTGGCTGTCGCTCCAGAGTTAGAAGAGTTGGGAGGTCAGGAATTAGATCAATATTTTGGACAGCAGTTTTTTTTTTTTTTTGAAGTGATTCTAAAAAGTTCTCTAATTGTTTAAATGAATATTAGGATCTGATGACTCGAATGCCCCCCTTAAATTGTTATCTTCTCACCTGAGGCCAATGCTTGTTGACTCATGGACAAAGAAACGGAACACTATGTTGTCTGAAAATGCTGAACGGAGGCGTCGCTTGCTCGATAATCTGCAGAAGCAGATAGATGAGGTAACCAGCTTATCCCATTTATATGTTGGTTACTTTTTGTACCACCCCCCCCCCCCCCCTGCTTTTTTTTAGTTTCCGGGGTGGCTGTATTTGAATTGTTGATCTATATATGTATTGCCTCACGGTTTTATGTCACTGCTGCTCTAATCTGATTTCCAAATTGTTTTTTCACATTTCTGCACGGATCTGTGATGCTAAATCATGTGACCCTTTTGATGGCATTGTCATATATTCTTTATCTGTTGGTTTTTGAGTCGAATTCTTTGTCCATTGTGATCAGGCTGTCCTGGATATGCAACTTTATGAGAAAGCTTTGGATGTATTTGAGGATGATCCTTCTACTTCTGTAAGCTGCCATATGCACCGTTCTCACAAGATTGTTTGCTTCTCAAATTAGTTATGTACATTTAATTATGTTCCTTGTGACTATCTCCTTTTGTGGTGCAGGGTATACTACACAAGCATCTGCTAAGAAGTCTGGGCACTCCAATAGTTGACAAAGTTTTGATTACATTGGTAATCTTTATACCCCTGCTCATGCACACATGTTTTTCAGCAAGTTTGTAATTTAGGACTAGATTCTTTTGGGTAGTATGTTTTGCTTCAACAGTTTATACTAGTCTAGCTGTTTAACTCTGGCTACGGTGGTTGTTAAGGTGTTATATTGTTTGATGAGCTTCAGAAGAGTTGTTTCTCTGAACTATCAATAGGATAAGGATAGCAAATTGAAGAATGGAATGGAGGTTGAGGATAGCGGAGAAGATCACGTCCAATTGGGCACTGCTGACCGAAGCTCTCTGGTATAGTTAACCTATTTTTTATTCTGCCATGTATCATGCGATGGTTCCCTGCATCAGCCCTGAGTGAGAACTTCATTTAGTCTAATTTTATGGACTTACCCTCCATGTAAATGCAAAATAATTCTTCAGGCTAAGGATCTTCCTGGTGCATTGTCATTGAAGGCTCAAGCTTTAATCGAAGCACTGGAGGGAAAGGTATAAATTTGAACATGAAGTAAAATTTGGCATATTCATTAAGTCCTGAATTTTGTATTTCTTTTACATCTGTAATGTTTACTGCAATTTTGGTGATACGCTAGAAGTTACAAGGTACACCTATAAGTTGCGGTATCTGGTATGGATTGGATTTGACCATTTAACGTGAAAAAAATTCTTGAAGCAATGAAATTGTCTCTTCAAAAGTTCTTCACTGATGATTCTTCATTATTAGGACGTTCTTCAGTGGTAGGAGGCCAAAGGAGGTCATGGGCTTTCCCTTGAGCTAAAATTTTTTTTATGAATAATACTAGCATTTAGGTTTTATCGTCTATACACTAAGTAGATGTTCAATTAGCCTTCTTGATTTCAAACACAATCATGTTTGTGCCAGTTCACACCCTCCCATGAACTACTAGCTCCACCACTGAATGTGGTTCAGTGCCATACTGGCAAGATGCCATATTCTGATTTTTGTTGAATACGCTAGTGAATCTGTAGTGTTGTGCCTATATCCTTTCAAACGTCCTGCCAAGATACCAGCTATTCTATTTTCTAATACCAGGTAGAATGAATATGAAAACAGTATCCGGAAAAGAAATGCATACACAAAAATAAGTATTGGGTTTGTTCTTAGTATATCATGTAAGAAAAGCTTGTCTAATTCAAAACGTGGCTTTAGACCGTGGTTTAAATTTTATGAGAAGTTTAGCATACGAGTACCTAAGAAGTCATATTACTTCATCAGTTACACACATTTTCAAGCATGTGATTGTAGTTCTTATTGTCTTGCAGTAATGACAAGCTGTCTCAATATATATGAAGTTTCTTAACGTCCAATATGACCTCGAATTTTGTTCCTTTCTAACCTTTATGAATAATATGTGGCAGAGGTTTGATTCATTTATGGATGCCTTAAGAGATATACTGGAGGAAAGGTAATATGTAATGCTTGCAACTGTAACCTGCATTTTTCATAGTTATCAAAGTGCTTACTTATTTTTTTGGAAGCAGTGGTTTGACATTTAAGAAGCTTGATAAAAGATTAGAGAGGACAATGTTGCATTCTTATCGCAAGGTATGTTTTTCGCTTTCTGGACTGCACAACAGGGTTCAGAAAACTGGCTTCAACCAGTTGGTTCCTTGTAACAAGTCCCAGAACAGGTTTCCAAATTTTAGCCAGATCATGCCTTAAACCACATCCATCCTATTTGATCTGCCAATTCATAGGAAAGCTGGAACTTTTCTTGTAGGATTTTCGAAACTGCTTCTTATGTATTTAGGTTGGAAATAGTGCAAGAACTAGTACCATAAGTCCATAACACAAAATCTCTGATCATATTATAAAGATTGTTAGATTGATACGACAATGTTTAGAGTTTAAACTGCTGAGGTATTGTGTGTGGAAAAAGACTATTCCAACATAGTATACAGTGTACTGAATAAAGAATAGAATATGGTATTTGTCTGGCATGTTAATTGCTTTTATGCTTAAAGTTTTATTGCTAATATTTGACACTTTAATATATGCAATGAAGGACTTGACAGCCCAAGTTTCATCAGAGAATGATCCTGTTTCCTTTCTTCCAAAAGTTGTTGCTTTACTTTTTCTGCAGGTTATTTTGATTATATATTTTCTCCTTTTCATTTCTCAAATCGTCATTCTATATTCCCATATTGATCTCATTTGTAACCTATTTTAATATTTTGTAGGCATATAATAAGGCTCTTCAGGCACCAGGAAGGGCTGTCGGTGCTGTTATCACACTGCTGAAGGTACATGTACTCTCACTTCCATTTCTTGTTAGACATTCTTCTGTACTTCTGGCAGAACATATTCTGTAGCAATAGTAATTAAAGATGGCAGATTGATGATCTATTTGCTTGACACATTGAGCCGCATATTTGTCATTTGACTTCCAGAAGAATTTCTGTCCCACATCTCATAATGATAAACTTCTTCCTTAATTTTTTGTTTCCCTGGGAAAAGCGGCTTGTTAATGTTTTGTGTGTTATGTACTCAGCTTAGCTTTGATTATTCATCAACAAATAAGGATAAAAAAAATCCCGTTTTGAAATTGGCTAGCCAGCTGTTGGTTACTTCCTTGCTGCCTATAGCTGTTACTGTTAGGTGCTTTTCTGGGTAGTGGTCATCTGTTTTTCATAGTGTGTGGCACTAAGAGTCATGTAATTGGTTACTTGGGGGAGCAGGCTCTGCCTCTCCATTGTTTTTTTTTTCTCTTCGTAATGAAATGACATGCAGCTCCCCTGCGTTGTTCGAGAGAAAAAAATGGTCACTTCCTTTGTTTGCATGAGTGCACAGAGAGGAAGAGTCACTTCTCACAGTAGAAAGGGCATACTTTTATAAGACTGCATGTATTTCTTTGCACAGTGCATAAGTGAGGATTAAATACGGACTCATTGAACATGCATTCCCTCTCTTTGCTAGAAACTGCCTGGTTTAGAAGAAGTCTTCTAGCTTATCTTATCAATTATGTTTTTAAAGTTCGGAAATCATCTCCATGTGAATATAAATCCATTGTAGTGGGTTGGAGAATCTCCCCGTCCCAGTTCATATTTGCCATGATCAGTTGGTTGAGCTTTTTTCAATATAAATCTGGATGTTTGAACTTCTGGGATGCTGTATTTCTCATATTCAAATTAATTTTTTAGGAAAGCAAAATCTGTGTGTGTGATTGGACCACTCTTCGCCATTTTTGCAGGATAAGCTGCCAGCTTCAACATACAAGGTATTGGCTGATTATCACAGCACTACAGTGAAACTTCTAGCACTACAAGCTGCTGCTACTGACGATGTAAGTTCACTTACACAGCTGCAAATTATATATTCATGCTTTTGCATTGGAAGAAAAGTATTGATATTTTTTGCAATAGGTATTTGATGCGGGCTTGAAACTTGTAGTGCATAATGCTGAAACTTTATAGATCCCTGGCCTAGATCAAATCTATTTGAAACCCATGCTTTAGCCAGTAATATTCATTGGCTTAGATTTTATGATTATGAGGCCACATACACCTAAGCACCACAACTTGCACATACACAAGTGCATCCTCTAGCAATCTAGCACAGCCATATATTTTTACTAACTGACAACTGTTTGTGATTCTGCATGTGTTATTCATATGCTTCAGCTTGATGTTTGAACAATTTACCAATCTTCTAGGATGGGGAACGAAGTTAAACCATGAACTTGTACTGTGTCTTTGTCCTGTAGGAAGAAGATTGCACATCGGACCGAATGCGAGAAAGGAAGGAAGATCTTGAAGAAAGGCTGATGCCGGAACTGAAATCCCTGGTCCTCGGCACAAACAAAGAGTGATCAGCAACATCCTGTGCATACCGGGCCATTTTGGCGTACATACACAGAGCAACCCTCAGCTTAAAAGTTTATTTTTCCTCTTTTTTCATGCTTGGCTCTTGCAACGTTTCAAAGCAAAAGATAGCAGGAGACAGGTTTACTGATTGTGTAAGAATCCTACTAGTTTACCGTTGACATTCCTGCACCCCAGGGTTTCTAGTGACAACCGAATTATCCTATGGTGTAATGTAGAACATAGTGGATGTTGATACCAAATTTTAGTCGGCAGATGAGATCACTGGTTGCCCCCACTTGAGTCCAGATGCTTTGGAGACTATATCCGAGAAAAGCTTGAAAAGTGGGCCACTCTACTCTAGTCCATCCTTCGGCTCTCAGTCCAATTCCGATATCCTTCGGCCTCCCAGTTTTCCAGCTTTTGAGCAAATTTTGCTGCACCCAAACGTAAAATGCCAAATCTGTGCGCTCCCATGAAGCCCATAACTTGAATTAGCCAGCTTCGAAACATTTTGGAGCTATACGAGCAGTGTTCGGGGCAAGTCGAAGTCGGCCGTCTTGTTCAGTCCTAATACTTATGCAAATAGAAGGGCAGTAAAGGTATTGAGGTGGATAAAGAAACAATGAATGACCGCTATCTAGGCTTGCCGGTTCATGTGGGTAACTCGATGACAAATACTTTCGCTTATTTTAAGGACAGGGTTTGGAAAAGGATTCAAAGCTGGAATGAAAAGTTTCTGTCATAGGCGGGGAAGGAAATATTGATCAAGGCTATTGCACAGGCTATTCCAACTTTCGCAATGGGGTGTTTTGACATTACAAAAACCCTGTGCGACCAAATCAGCACTATGATCTGTCGCTACTGGAAAGCACAAGATTCACTGGATTAGCTGGGAGACCATGATAAAACCGAAGAAGGAGGGTGGGTTAGGGTTCAGAGATATACATGGATTCAACATGGCCATGTTATGTAAACAAGCTTGGAGATTGCTGATCACACCAGACTCAGCTTTGCACTAGAATATTGAAGGCCAAGTACTACCCGGAGAGCTCATGTTTAGAAGCAAAACATCGAAGTGATATGTCATACACGTGGAGTATTTTGAGAGGCATCGACTTACTGAAAGAGGGGCTCATTTGGCGAGTTGGTCACGGTGAGGGTCTCAACATTTGGTCGGACCCTTGGATTCCTAGAGACATGTCCAGAAAACCGATCACTCCGAAGGGAGCGTGCTTGCTGCGAAATGTTGCTGAATTGTTGGACCCTGTGACCGGAAAAAAAAAAGTTGGGATACTCAACTAGTTCGCGACATATTCTGGGATGAAGATGCAAGGTTGATCTTGGCTATCCTAGTACATGAAGGTCTGGATAATAGAGCTGCCTAGCATTTTGAAAAAAGGGATATTTTCGGTGAAGAGTGCTTATAAGGTTTTCAGGGCCAATCATATAATAAATAGCCGGAGTGGAGGAGCTTCATCCTCCAATGCTGGTACTAGCCGAGCGGCGGTGTGGGAAAAGATCTGGAATATTCACTGTACAAACAAAGTTAAACACTTTATGTGGAGGTTCTGTTATAATAGCCACCCTCTCCGAATTAACTTGAGATGTCGGAACATGGTGATTGATACAAAGTGTGTAGTGTGTAACAAGTTGGATGAAGATGAAGCGCATCTGTTCCTCAAGTGCAAGACCATAAAACAAGTTTGGGAGATGCTAGAACTGGGCCAACTCAGAGATGTGCTGGTGTGAGTTCAGCTAGAGAAGTAACAGAGGCGATCATGGCGATGAATGAGGATCAATGTGCCCTGTGCTGCATCCTGCTGTGGACATGTTGGGCAGAACGGAATAGAATTAGGGAGGGTGAGCCTGGGCGAGACTCGGTGTCTTTGGTACACGGCATCAGAGTGACAGCTGAACAATGGCATCGTGAAGTAAAAACACCAACCAGTAACAACTCAACTCGCCAGCCAAAATGGGAGAAGCCTGATGGAGACAACGTCAAAGTGAACTGCAACGCGGCTTTTGATCCGAATTCCGGCAATGGAGGTTGGGGTTGCATTATGCGAGACTCGACGGGTCATACTGTGGTAGTCTTGCGAGGAAGAATTGAGGCCTTGCTGAATCCCCTACAGGGCGAGCTCATGGCTTGTATTCAAGGTACTCAGGCAGCAATCGATGCCGGTGTTGGGCACGTTATTATTGAAACCGATGCAGATCAAGTGGTCACAGCAGTATATTCAGAGAAGTATGATCTCAGCCTGTCTTCAGCCTTGTTGACGAGCTAAGAAGCTTGTTGTTCTCGAACTTTATCACATGGAAAGTTCAGCAGTGTCCTCGGTTATCGTGTGGCGCACAAATTGGCTAGATTGGGTAGTGTGTGTCATCCGGATGAGGAACCAATTGTGGTCTCCATACCGGCAAACATTCAAGTTGTAATTGCTGATGATTCAGCCCTTTCTCGAGTAATGGAAATCTATTTTCCCCTAAAAAAAATGAAGCCCATAAAATTACAAGACAAGCACTCAAGCAGCACGCATTCAGATTAGTTGGCATAAAAAAAGGGGTGCAAACGCATGCATAATTTGTCTGGAACTTTAGCAACTGAGTTGGTGGTGTTTCTGTGGACTGTTTTCCCCATTGTGAACATCGGGGGGTAATTCTTTTGTCCCCTGGAAAGTGGAAATGAAAATGTTCGTCAACCGCCAGAAACTGTGCCCACTAGCCCACTTACCAAGAAAGATTTATTACTCCTGTTGCCCGTTCGTGTTTCTGTTATTTTTTCATCAGTCGGAATGACATGCTAACAGCCTCATGGGCCCCAACCCAACACAATTCCGGCCCAAGGCCCAAACACCTTATAGACTCAGCCCGAAAACTAGCCATTGCTAACGCCTCGCACACTAGACAAATTTTGATGCCCGGTAACCTCTTCTTTTTTTTTTTTTTTTTTTTTTTTTTTGCGACAGGATTTCATTCAATCATCAAGATGCTGTGGGATTACAATCGGTAGTCATCAGAGCAGCAATACAAGGAGGTGTTATATGCCACCTTGTTGCTCTCTGAGACTTGCTTAGCTAGAGTATGAGCTACATGATTACATGATCTTTGAACATACATCAGAGAAAATTCAGTAAAGGGGCCACTAAGAGCTCGAACTTCTCTGAAGATTGGAGAAATCTGTGATCGTTGAAGCTCCCCCATCTCCCAAAGCTTTACCAGCTCTTGGCAATCCGTTTCAAATTGCACCTTACGCAAGCCCATAAGACCAGCAAGCTGCACACCTTCTTTGAAAGCTATCGCTTCCACTGTCAATGCATCCAGGCAAGTAGGGTACCAAAGTGCTATCCCATTTCTGAAATTACCTGAAGGATCTCGGATGGCAACTCCTATTGCCCCCTGGCTTAGAGCCGGGTAGAAGGCTCCATCAAAATTGCATTTTGCCCAGCCCTATGGTGGTGGTTTCCACTTCGGCTTGCTATTGGTTACCACCGGCCTCATTGGCTTCTTGACAATCTGCAACATATCGTGAGCAAGATCAATGGTCCACCGAACAGCTATCCTCAGTGGTGTCTGGGTGTCACCGTGTCGTTTATTTCGCCGCATCCACAAGGCATACATTCCGATGATGATGATACTGCGATCTGAATCCGAGCAAAAACCCACATCCAGCACATCGCTCGCCCATGTGTAGGGATGTAATCTAGGCAGTTTGAAACCAGTCAAATTCTTTATTTCCCACCAAAACAATCTTGCCGTTGTGCACTCAAATAGGATGTGCTGAATTGTTTCCCTGTCTGAGCCGCACACGCCACAGTGGCTCGTTGGTTCAATGTGTCGCCGATGGAGTATATCTTTTGCAGGAATAAATTCATGCAATACACTCCACCAGAACACCTTCACTTTTGGCGGCACCTGCAAGCCCGGTAACCTCTTCTTGACGGCGTAGAGGCTGATTAGTTGCTCACATTAGTATTACATTGCTTTAGGGTTATGTAACACACCATTTGCTTCCGCCACTCATGACACGACTACAATAGCCATTCTCGACCCTTCCTTTTTGACGATGGTATGGTCGCTCACATTGCGTACGTCAGTGGTGGTGTATTTGGCAACAAAGCGCCATGCGTGCATGTGTCCCCTCGTTTCTGTTGCCTAAGTTCGCCTGCTCGGTCTCATGCTTGAACCATATCTTGCTGACATAGAACACCACCGCGACCTTCGATAAAAGCCACCTTTCGACCGACCTCACCGCAAGTGCAAGGTTGAAAGTGAAGCAAGAGGCGACATGATCTCTAGATCAACCTATGTGGAAGGTGATCGAGGACATATGTGGAAGCCCTATTATTGAGACGATGATGCGAATAGAAATGATCGAGAGGAGGCATGAGGGAAGGGGAAGGGAAGGTTGAGGTTTGACCCCATCAGTGGGAGGGGTGGTAGAGCAATAACAAGCACTTGCGCAACAGTGCAGCGACTAGGCCTATATGGTCTCCGTAGCTAGATACAGAGGAAATTGCCGAATTAATTGTAGGTTCTATGCCCAACCTTTGTATGAGAAGAATACTAGCCTACATTTAGATACAGACTTGTGTTGTTGTGCAGATAACCAAATAAGTGCAAACTGCACTACACGTCTTAGATAAGAGGTTCTACAGGCAACAAATTAGATACATAATACTACTCACACGTAGGCACCTAGCTGAATTCGCATGAAAATAACTCACTCGATGAGAACATGAGGCACAACATTACCTTTGTTAACCAAATAAAATTTCCACCTCAATCCACCCAATACATATGGATTAGAGTAGAGTGAAGTGCAGCCAAACGTGATACATTTTTGGTGAAGTACTGAGTACTGACACACGCTTAGAACAGCTTACGCAATACAAGAAATTAAAAGCACATAGAGTAGAATATCTAGAATGACATGGCTTGCACACGTACGAGCATCTCCAAGGGTTTTGCATTTAGACTTTGCATTCACTAATTTGCAAAAAAATGTTAAAAAGTCCTATCCAATGGTTTTGCATTTAGACTTTGCAATTTCATTAACTTGGCAAATAGGGGGGAAGACTTGGCATATATGCCAAGCCCCTCGCGCTTGGCAAATCGCGGTCCGCTCGTTTTTCTTCTCCCCCGCGCGACTCTCGCGCCACCTCCCTCCACCCGCGCCGCCTATTTTGGGTAATTGCCAAGTCAAAATTGCAAAACGGTTGGAGATGACCTCTTTTTTACCTTTGCATTTTGTTTTGGGAGTTGGCAAATAACAACAAATGCCAAAGCAAAAATACAAAACCCTTGGAGATGATAAAGTGAGAATGGGATAACAGATTATTAGCACACACATCAAACTTGGCCGAATGGGGCTGGTGGTCTTAGGATTACTGCTCGGGCTGCTTGAGAGACAGGATGGTCTTGAAGAGTCCGGCCAGCACGCCAACTGCGGAGATCACGGCGACGATAGTCTTGATGTTCTTGTACAGGAACCTGTGCACGGCGATCCACAGACACCTCTCCTTCCTGTACTCCTGCAGGCGCTCGAAGACGTCGTAGTAGCGGTGGCCGACCTGTAGGTGCGGGGCCAGCCATTTGAAGAAACCGAGGGTTTCCTCGTCGGAGAAGATGCTGACGACGAGGCCCTTGGCGCGCATCTCTTGCACGTCCTCCCGCCGGTTCATTAGAATCGACGCGAGAAAGATATATGAGCTGATAGCAAAGTTGTCGGCACGGGTGAAGCCCAGGCACGCCTCGTACGCCGCCATGTTGAAGAGCCAGCACTGGGTAAGCTCGGTCAGGACCACCGGCGCCAGGGAGAGCTCGCCGAAGAGGCCGAGGCGGCGGCGGCGTTTGGTCATGGCCATATCACCAAATTTGTTGCTCTTGCCGGCGATGAGCTTGACGCCCATCTCCGCGAGCTCCACCGCGGTGCTGGACAGGGAAGAGAGGGTGGGCACGCGGAGGCTCTGGGTGCGCGCCGCACCCATCTGACGGCGATGGAAGAGGCCAAGGAGATGCGGCGCCGGCGGTCGCTCATCATCATGGTCGTCTATTGGGATTGATGGTCTGTTGGCGTTGCCGATGTCGAAGGCGGTGGCCATGAGAGCGAGGAAGCTGTCGACGACATGCTCGGCGCCGGACGGCAGCAACTCCATGAGGGCCTGGAGCACAAGCCAGGGGATCTGGTTCTCGAGCAGCAGGACATCCCGGGCGATGACGTTGATGCGTCTGTGCACCTCGGCTCTCGACATGAGCGGGTCCGACTCCGGCGACGCGTGCGGGTCGTCGCCGGGGCGGCGAGCCATGGAGATCATGAACTGCAGCAGGAAGCAGCCGTCCAGCAGCATCATGTCCGCGAACTCACCGTCCGTCACACATACAAGCAGCTCCGGCCTGCTGCTGTCGTTGCTGTCGTCGTAGCACCTGCGAGCGTCTCCTGCAACCGAGAGGATCTTCCCGTGGACCTCCTCACGCGACTTGCTGGCCGCGCGGCAAAACTCCTCCGTGGCTGCTTGCTTGGCCTCGTCCATCTTGAAGAGATTGGATGAGCCGCGGTGGTAGGGACCTATGGCCACGGCCATTGGGGCGATGATGCTGCTGCGCCTGTTGTGTGTAGCGATGTCTCGCAGGTTTTGGGGGACTCTCTCAATGGAGGGTGCGGCGGCGCGGCGGCGGTCGACGACCTCTGCGTCGCGCAGATGAGGCTGGTACGCGGTGGCGGCGACGTCATCAATACCCAAAAGGCCACCCAAGCCGCGGTTGAGGTCCAAGCGAGATGAGGCTAGTTGATGGCAACTTGTCGTGGCAAGCTCACCGGCGTGGGCGTTCTCGCTGTCATTCTGGACTTGGATAACCAAGTCCTGATTCGCCGTTATGCTCTCATCATCATCTCTTTGTGGACTCATCATCATTGATGATATATTGATATAGAAAGAAATTTTGGGGACTCAGGACTTACGATGATCAGAGCCAAGCCACGAGAATGGCATATATATAGGCTCAGTTTGTTAGACTCCCGCTCTAGGCTCCAGCTTCTCATGTGGAGTTGAAACTGTTTTATAAAACATTAGCAAAAAAAACGTTTCTGTGTCAGTTTTGCAATAATTTGTATTATTAGATTTTCATGAAAATGAGTCAGAACAAGCCACTTTTCCTGACTCTACCCCTTCTGTAAAAAAAAAAAGGCTCGGGCTTTTTCAAACTCCTTGCGAGGAGCCATTTCTTAGATGACTCAATTACTTCTTCAACGTCAGGGCCATACCATACGCATACTTTACTCCATTAATTCTTCAACGTGTAAGTAAAGGAAGCCTCAGAGAGGCTTTCAACGCGTAGATTAATGTTCCCCAAAACAACATGTTATATCGTCATACCATGCCAAATAATTGAGCTTTATACAATTTCATTTAATTTGGCACAGCTTCAGGAGCTTTTTGCTAGATAAGTTAAAGATGATTCAGACAAAATTCACTGTGTCCCAAAGTGTATAAAATGGAAAAGGATGAAAGTATAAAGAAGTGTTTCCCAAAGAAATTCACTGTATCGACTTGAGAAAGTATTCCCTGTCCCTTTTTGTCTCTTGTGCTTCTCAAAAAAACAACTTTAATTAAATATATATTACATATTAATATTTATACTAGATAATTAGTATCATTGGAAAGATATTTGAATCTAGTTTTTTAATAAAATTATTTAGAGATATAAATATTGCACGTATTTTCTACAATCCAAGTCAAACTTGCGCCACGCACACCAATAGCGGTAATTAAAAAGGGACCGAGGGAGTAGGAAGTAGAATTTAGATGCTCGAGGTAAAAGTGCATCATCCTCGTGATGCTACTCCCTCCGTTATGTAATTAATATAAATACCACCTTGGATCCACCGACTAAACTTTAGTTGGCTAAATTTAGCTGTTAGGGATCCAAATGACACTAAAAAATTAGGTAAAGTTCAGCCGAGTTTAGTTGTTTCAATCTTGCTAAACTTTATCTAAGACTCCAGCTAAATTAGTACTTCAAATGTATCTTGTTTGGTTGCATTTCAATCCATATGATGTATTGGAGTGTACTAAGCCTTATTTCGGATGTCCATATATTTACCACAATCCAAATGCATCCCACCTTAACATATATGGATTGCGGTAAATACATGCATGGACAATTGGGCATCCAAACAGGCTATAGGGTGAAATTTTGTTTAAGAAAGGTAATGTTTTGCCTCAGGCTCTCATCAAGTGAGCTATTTTCCTAGTTCAGGTACAACTGAGTAATATTATGTGTCTAATTCGTAACATGTATAACCTTAATTAACCTCTCTTATCCAGGACGAATAGTGCAGTTTGTCCTTATTTGTTGGTTGATTATTACTGTATACTTGCATGAGTCTATATGTAGGCTAGGATTCTTCTATCAAGCTGGGCATACATCCCACAATCCGGATCTGCAGAAAAGGAGTCACGAGGCAAAGGAGGGTGAGAATGAGTGCTGAACAAGTGAGGTATTGGTTTCCATCTTTTATATGAGATCAGGTTATATAAGGGAAAATTCTCACCTACAGCTAGGTAACTTGAACACCGACATCTATTTTCATTTCCCTATCCAGGATAACTACGTACGTAGGCCCAAAATCAATCACACGCGTAACTTTTATACAACTTCATATCTAATCGAACCAAATAAAAGTAAATTGCTTTGTTTTATCTAGAGTAAGAATATGCTCCATAACGCTGCAATATTAATGTGAGCAACTAATCAGACCCTATTTGGTCAAGATAAGGTTTGTTGCGTATCATGCATTTTTTTTCGACTATCATTCATTTGGCTTGAAAACTTTTCTAGCCTAGTGGCGGGAAGGAGGTACTCTCTCCATCCCAAAATAGATGTCATTCTCGCTTCCCGAGAAGTCAATATTTTCAAACTGCGAGCAATTATGTATTAAAATATACTAGCAAATATGCCCGTGCGTTGCAACGGGAGAAAAAACTATTTAACTTTCGTGCAAAAGTAACATTAATGTTTTTATAATTTGTATTACAACGATCGTTATTATCTGTAATATAAGTTAATGTTAACATAAATAATAATTTTTTTGTTGAATATGTATCGACCTAAAATACACCTTGGTATAGTTTTTTCTTCAATGCAAAGCCCATAATTATTTACATATAAATATAGAATACCTTGGCATATTTTTTTCTTCAATGCAAAGCGCATAGTTATTTACATATAAATATATCATAATTTTATTTTTTTCATACTACTATGTGTTTCTCGGATTCAATATTGTCTTTGTAGCTTTTTTTTGACACATCATATCAACCTCTACACTTTTTTTTGTTGGTGTGCCAAGAATTGGTCCACCCATAATTATGATAGGAGACATCTCTTGATTTTTTACACGGCAATCAAGAATTATATAAATATTTGTTTAAAATTTAATCTTTAGACAATAAGCTAACAAAAATTTCGGCTCATAAAATAATTAATTGTAACATTAACTAATTCATATTTTAGTAAAGATAAGTATGTTTTGTTTCTATGTTTAACCAAAACTAATCGGATGGTGTAAATCTTTGTCTTCAAAACTTAATGCCTAAACAAATATAATATGTGCCGAAAGGTAGGCGTTATGCACTGGGGCATGTATTGGTTAGACAATGGAAAGTTAGTGCAGGCTTCATGCCCGATGACGAGGACATACTTCCCATACTCCTTGGCCACCTTCGTGTATTTTGGGTTTACTTGTGGTATCGCTTAACATATTGGGTTTGCTTGTCATCGCTTAACATATAAACATGCAACGTTTCAAGGGATGATTTAACACACCTATAGTCATAGCATAATCTAACAATATCTATAACATCTATGGATATATCATATTTTTTTATGAAGCTAACGAAACTGGTTTGACATTTTTTTGATTTTTCTATGATTTGTTTTGAATTTTGCAAGATCTATATTCTTATAGAAAAAGAGGAAAAAATAAAAAAAGAATTTTGAACAGTTTGCGTTAGGAACCTTGATATATTTTAAAACCTTTTAATATCCTTCCACCTTTTATTTCTCTCTAGCATCTTTACATCTAGAACCCTATATTTTTTATTTTCTTTTCTATACTTCTAATCTAATTAGAATCGGACTCTAGCCGACGTGACCGAGGGAGCAGACATATCACCGATCGATCGAGTCTTTTCTACACTTCTAATCTAATTAGAATCGGACTCTAGCCAACATGACCGAGGGAACAGACATATCACCGATCGATCGGAAATCTCGCCAGACTGGCAGACTGAAATTTTCTTAGGCAAAGATCGAAATTTTAGCTTTTAAGTAATAGGGTATAGATAAATATTTATGACAAGTAATTAATATTATCAAAAAGATCTTTAAGTATAATTTTTTAAAAAAATTATTTGAAATTAAGAAAGTTTAACTAGCACGTTCTTTTTAGGACGGAGAACGAGGCGTAGCTTTTGTTTTTAGGAGAATGCAGGCGTCAGCCGCGTAATAACAGTGGTTAGTTTTCGGGCCGAGTCTATAAGTTTTTTGGGCCTTGGGCCGGAATTATGCTCGGCCCATTAGTCTGTTTAGCGTGTTTGTCCGGTCTCCGGTCCAAGAGCCTTTTACCTGTGTGCCATTACAAAATTTCAGACTCGACCCGCGTGCCATCAAACTTCGCTTCGCACCCGCGTGCTTACGACACTTTTTTTTCAGTACCGTGTGCCATTCTGTCAACTTGAGCAGGTAACGGTGTTAACTGACCACGAGAAAAGATATGAATGCCCCCAGCCTGACTTTTCTGGTTTCCTGTGTGCCATTGCCGGTTGTTTGCACCCACAGAGCCGATCATCGGGCTTGAGACCCTTCTCCATCCCGGCCTCGAGCACCTCCACGGCTTGCTCTATCCTCTGTGCCTTCCCGAGGCATTGGATGACAATGGTGTAGCTCATTATGTTGGGCTCTATCCCGCCCTTGAGCATTTCCCCAAACAGCTGGAGCGCATGGTCTGTGTCCCCGTTGCTTCCGTAGATGTTGATCATGGCCGTGTAGCTCCACTTGTCCGGCTTTGGGACGTCGCGGCATTTGGGGTCCTTCATCTCGTTGAAGAGCTGCTCGGCCTCGGCCACGAGCCCCACATCCGCGCACATGCTCAGCAGCGTGTTGCAGAGGATGTTATCCGCGGGCAGCCTGAGCTCCCTCATCTTGTTCCAGAGCTGGAGCGCGTCGCGGCCCCAGCGCGCCCTGCCGTAGATCTTGGCGAGCGCGGTGAGCGTGCGCGCGTTGGGGTCGACGCCCTGCTCGGCCATTTCCTCGAACAGGTTGCGCGCGAGGCCCGGCTTGCCGGTCTTGCCCAGCGCCTCGAGCAGCGCGTTGTAGACGAAGATGTTGGGCTTGATGCGGACCTCCCGCATCTCCTTGAAGACGAACTGGATGCCCTCGTAGTCGCCGGCCTCCCCGAACATCTTGGCGAGGACGGCGAAGGCGACGTGGTCGGGCTTCCAGCCGCTGCCCCTGGCGCGGTCGAAGAGCGCGAGCACCTCCTCCTTCATGCCGAGCTGTGCTTAGACGTCGAGCACGGCGGAGTAGGTGACCTCGTCGGGGAGGACGCCGTCGGCGGCGTACATGCGCTCGAACCACTCGACGGCCTTGGCGAACTGGCGGCAGCGTCGGGCGGCGGTGATGAGCGTGGAGTAGGTGATGTTGTCGAGGGGCACGCCCGCGTCGAGCATGTCGAGCGTGAGGCGCTCGGCGTGCGGCCACTGGCGCGCGGCGCGGAGCGACTTGAGGGCGACGTTGAAGAAGATGGTGTCGAGCTGGAAGGCGCCGGCGGAGCGCGCGCAGCCAGGCGAGGAGGGATAGCGTCTTGCGCCACGACGGGTGGAGGTAGTTGAGGAATAGGAGGGTGGCGGCGGACGGGAGCCTCGGGTGCGACCGTGCGAGCGATGGGGAAAGGAGATCGATGGGGAAAAATTAGAGAGGGTAGTTTGGTCTATCTTCTAATCGGGTCCCACACGTCGACCACCTAAACGACCAAATCTCACAGAATGGACGGAATGGCACACAGCATGTACGAAAAAAGTGTCGTAGCAAGCGCGCGCTAAAACGTAAGTTTCAGTGGCACAAAAACGAGCGTAAATTTTGTAATGGCACACAGGTAAAAGGCCGCCGCCCCGTGTCCGGCCGTTCCCGTTCGGTTCCGTCTCCCAAGGAGCGAGCCGAAGCTTCTGGAACCTTCGGTCCGGGGCGAGATGGTCGTGCTGCACGTGAAGGCGGCGCCGCCCGCCTCCGCTTCCTCCTCCTCCGCCTCCGACGGGGACGAGGAGACGGAGTTCCTGTACGAGTGCGCCGCCTCCGCGGCCGTCGCGGACGTCGCGGCCGCCCTCGCCGCGCTCGCGGGCCTCCAGGCCGGCCTCCTCTCCCTCTGCCGCCGCATCCGAGGTGAGAGAACTTCACCAGAGACCCTCGTCCGTCGTCTCAGTCTTACCTCCCGTCGTTGCGATCTGCAGCGCGGTGTGCGGGTGCTGCTGGTGGTGCTGCGGCGGGCGAGCTCGAGAGGGCGCTGGACGAGGCCGAGGCTTACGCTTCCAAGGTCAGCATAGTTTTCCCCTCTCCCTCCCTGTTTTTCTCGCACGCTTCTGCTGCGCGAGAACTTATGCTTAGTTTGAATTGGATACGAATTGCGCTTGGTTTGATATTATTGATCTCTTGCGGCTTGTTGATTTGGGAATTAACTAAGTACGAATTAGGTTGTTCATCACCATCAGTGTTAGTACATTGTGTTATTGAGTACACTGGCCTTGAGAGTCATTCTCGATCAATATGACTCCGTATCTTGTATGATTGAGTTGAAAGAATTTAGGTTCCCAAAGAATTTCTGCTACTGGTAGTATATGACAAGACTGCTCTACTCTGTCACTCAGAGCAGGGAACAAGCCCTTATGTTTCTATATTTAATTAGATCTCGACAATTAAATTTGTGCTAATTTCACAGATCGGAGTACCATGCACACTCATTCACCGGTTGAGTGCTCCCGTGCTTGAGACCATTTCCATATTATTGTGATTGCAAAATTTGAAAAGCAAATGACATGATCTCTGTTTTAGATTGTGAAAGGGAACAAGTAGCATTTTGTTCTGTTCATCATCGGTTAAACAGTAAATCTGTACAACTAGTTGGAACTTGTTCACAGGATATATGTCAGTCTGATTTAGCACTTGTACTGAATATTCTGGGCCTATCCGCTGAAGGAGATTTCGATATGACTCTGAATTTTCTTACAGGAGCAAGTGCAGCGTAACAAATTCCTGTCCCCTCGTGCTCTAAGGGAACATATCGAGAACATTGAGAAGAAATGCACTACTGCTCTAAAAGAACCTCCGGAGGCATTGTCTCTGCAAGAGTCATCATCAGGTATAGATGCAATTTTCAGAAGACAAACAAAATGAATATCCATATGTAATAGTTCAGGAAGAAGTTCAATTTATCACTACATAGGTTGCACTTTTCATTTTCTAGTTTTGTTGTACCTGTGTTTCAACCTTTCATGAAGTGCATAAACCTTGATATGGACTGTTTCCAGCTTCCAAGATGAAAAAAGAAAAAGATTGTTTCACATGGAATGCCCTCTGCTTACAGTCAGTTCTTTCTTCTGTGTGATTCCCAGACAACAAGCATGAGAGAATACAACTTTGGTGGGCTGGGAAAGAGCTAGCCATGGGCCAGAAGCTATCTGACTATATCGGTGTTAATGATAAAACCAAGGTAACAACATTGCATCCACAGTGCAAGAATGATTGCTTCATTAATTAATGTATTTTTATATTTTTCGCAATCTATGCAGATTGTCGTCAGGCTAACTCCAGCTCGTGATGGGTGTTGATTGTGCTCCTACCTCTTCATTGATATCGCAGAGTTGGTTTCCTCTTCAATAGTAATAGACTAATAGTATATGGAAACTGTCCCTCCGTCCCTGTAAGATAGTTTTAGTTCCTTGAGCAACCATTCTTGTCACCAATATTAACTGACAATAGATATAAGTAGTTTGACTTCTTGTACCAGTTGTTTGTACAATATATCCTCACAGAGGTTTACTTCCTTTTTGGTGTTATGTGCCAGTCATCCCCTTTTTATTAGATGGTATAGATTTTACATGAGCTATCATCCTGTTGATCAGCACTGCCAAGTGTACCAATTGACAACATCTATAAAGCCCAGAATACTTATAGAGGTCCTTACCATCACTTCAGTTCTAGTGTTCCACAACTTAAAGATGCCACCTAATAGAAATATATAGAATTTTGTAAATAAGAAAATAGTGCATGTGTTGACCTAATTATTGCTTTTTGATAGTATGTGCCACTTTTCCTTCTTTATGATTTTTATAATTTTGACGAGCTAGCATCCTCTTCATCTGTTTGATTGTATTTGTGCTTAGTACAAACTGACAGTCTGTAAGAATACCTTAAAACTTAAGGAGTTCCTTATGATAACTATAGCTGTTTGACATAGAGATGCTTTCTAACGCAATATGAAATTTAATGAACAAAAATATGTGTATACATTTATTTGTTAAATAGCTTTACTTTGGGGATGTGATGTTTAGTTTGATTGATGGAATGCTATGTTTGACAGCCCCATTACTCGGGCTTGCCTCCTTGCACAAACTTAGAGGTGCATACGTAATGAATATCAATGGCTAGATACAATCATGCAAATCACTTTGATTGTTCCCTTTCAAGGGAGATGATGAAGAATTTGACAGCAGGTTTCAAACTCAGGTTACTTCAGCAGACATAAGTCTCATCCTGTCAAGAGCATTTAGTCCAGAATTTAGGTACTGGAGAAATATAGAGTTCGGAGAAAATAATGTCAGAAGAGATAACCACCTAGGGCTTAAACTGTGTTCACACTTAAGCTCAGAAGAGTAGTGATCAGTAATCTAATCGCTCTAGGAAACTAGGAGGGAACATTGTTAAGCAGATCGGTCTCCCATTCACATTATATACCAAGTAGGCTGTAGATTGGACTATTGCCTATTGGAGTCAGTGAAAGCTTGACTGCAGAGTTTGTTTTCTGTATGGAGAACTGGAACCTGAGAATACATTATCAACGACAGCTTGTTATATATTATCTGTAGGTTTCTAACTGTAAAGGAGACACTAGAAGATCATCCAATCTCTTATTGTATTATATGTCCCATCAAATTAGTTAATAAAATAATACCCCTTATGTTTATTATTAAAATTAAAAGAATGTAGCCAGCTTATTCTTCTATATAGTTTGGTATACATGATGGTGTCTTATTTGTTTTTTGTTTTTCTTTTTTGACAAACTAGAGAGTCGTGCTGAGAAAAGTAGTCCAGCATGCCTGGCGTTGCATTGCAACCTACATATGGGCCCCTTGTTTGATCTAGCTCAACTTTGGCTGTTGCATTTAGTTCTGTACCGAGGCTTGCTTTTGTCTTGTTATGCATGTCTCCTAATTCCTCATGAGCAAACACACACTGAAGAGCAAAAGGTGTGCTAAATGCTACCCTCATTTGTGTTTCTGGTTTCCTATGTCAGTAGACTGATTCAGTAGATGACTTTACCCCACTACAGTCAGGTTGCAGACAGATATTTGAACACAGAAAAATTCAACACTTATTTTTTTGGCTATTTGTGTCATGGATCCCAGATTCTTTCATGATGGGTATTTAACTATTTGTGGAGGATTATTTCTGGATGGCTAGCTTGAGAATTCAGAGTAGTTTTGAGTTCCCACAACCATCCAGCTTCACAATGTGAAAACCTGCACGTGACTAGCCTAGCCTGAAAGGAATTTTTGGTGCTTTGGTTGAAGAACTGGCAAATGATTCCAGTAGGAACCAATACTGTTCCTGCTGTCATTGCAAGTTCAGAAAGTGACCAAGCAGTGATTTTGGCATGTCTCACTAGAGATAAACCCAGTCTACTGTTGAGTTTTGGAGGCACCTCCTAAACAAAATTTTATCAAATATTCTTATGTTTGCCGGGTTGGATCCAGGAATCAAACAAGCGATGAAGTTGGTGCCTCCTGCCTCCACACTCCAGGTACGAATCCTTTTTTGTCAGATCCGTTGTCTTTCAATAGTAAAAAAAACACATACTAGTATGTACGTTGAACTCAGTTTTTTCCATCTCTAAACTATATAATATTGCTAACATTTTGTTATGTGTCATGAAGCAGTGATGCCTATCCTGCTGCCATGCTGTTGTATCTTTGCAAACAAATAAAATACAGTACAGTACCATACCTTGGTCGATTTGCTCAGTGATGCCTGATCTATAGTGTTACTATATGCATTTTTATAGTCCCATCTTTGACCTGCCAGTCAAACCATCTGCTGCTCTCTCTGTCATCTGCCTCTGCGGCCATAGCCATACCACACCGGTCACAAGATGCAAACGGGTTAGCAGCAAATCCAATGCTCTTCTGCTCCATCTGCCAACTTAATGGCTGTGTCTTGCAAACATCTTGAACAATTATCAGCCCCATTGCCCTTCGTTCTACTAGGAGTACTGTATTTCTGAACTTTGCCCTTCACCATTTGGAGCTGGCTGGACGAACTTGTTCATGGATGTCCTGATGTCCAGTCCAGTAGACGACAATGATTCTAAACGATGATGACCTAGTTATTCGCTAAGGACGTATGCACACGGACCAAAGTGATGCAGCCAGTACACCCAGGCTTTTGCACCCTTTTTCCAGTTTGTTGTGATTGCAAATCTCCCTCCTGAACCTTAGAAACAGAAAGGTGAAACCTTTTCTCAGTGGCTGGCCACTTTAGCAGGGCCAGCCCCAGCCCAGCTCGCTTGCCTTTTCCTCCTCGCCTCTGAGAAGATTCTTTGGTTTGTTACCTTGCTGCAGGCAAATTGTTTGCTCCATACCATTTCCATCCATCTGTTTATGTTGGTGGTGGTGTGCTCAAAGCCTGTGAATTTTAACAGCAGCCAGCCAGCCACTCACTCATTGTCACAGAGCGATGGACGGTGAAGGAATCTCTGGACTGGAGTTTGTATTGTGGTCTGCAAAGCTCTCTTGTGCTTGCCCGTGCTCTTGGCCTGGGCCTCATGTGCTTGTTGGATTGCATGACACATCTCTATCAGATCACAGGACAATCCATGGTGGGGGTCAGGAGAGCTGAGAGCTGGGGATCATTCAGCTCAAAGGCGCTAGGCTTTTCAGTACCCAATGCTGCTCCACTCGGCTTGGAGCTGTTCCAGTTCAGGCTTGGCACCCCCACAAATACAAAAAGGCGCATGCATCTTCGGCTCACAACCACCAGTAAATAAATCTGAAAAGGAGCACAAACATTCAAATGGTTTGGCTCTTTCATCAGGAAGAAAAAAAAGAGAGGAAAAATACAGATGCCACTATGCCACACCTGAATTCCTAATCCATTCGACCATTCCCGATTTTTGTTTTTTAAAAAAATATATTCCAGATTTGCCTAAAACTTCTTTTCTTCTGCTGATCTGTTTGTTAGCAGACGCATCATTTGGATGATCCATCCGATGGGGCCGTCGTAATCTTGGTCGCCAAGGGTTCTTCCTCCTTAAAAGCTTCATGTTGGTAAAAGACCAAGCATTTTCATTGAGCAGATCGTAGAGACGACTGTTCCAAAGCTAAGCTTTGTTTCGAAGCCAAGGGAGCGGCGAGGTAGATGCAGGTTGCAGAGAGCTCTCTCTGCTTTTGGTTAAGCTGGTGACCTGTCTGTACTGGAGTGTTCTTCTACGTAGTACTACACTGTACAGTATCTACGGAGTGAGTTGTGAGTAGTGAGTACACAGAGGGTAGGTGCAAGCACTGGATCCCATTGACTACGCTAGAACAAATAGGAGTAGTCTGATTTGTACAGAGGAGTATGGTCAAGCTGCTTGTGTACTTGGGAGAGGAATCAAATCTGCCACCAAGTCAGTGCCACCCTTGCACCATTTACTCAAACACTGTGCCCTACCCTACCTCTACCTCCCCAAACAATGGCGTGTGTCAGTCAGCACTACCAGCAGCATCAGAGCCTTTGCTTTGTGGTGGAGATGGAGATGGAGAAGAATGCAACAGAGGATGAACTGCAGCTGGGGAAAAGAAATCAAGAATGACAATATGAACAGCTCAAGTGAGAAAATCCTTGGCTCGGAGGAGATGACAAAGAATCAGGGGGAATTGGGGAAACAATCACAGCACATTGCGCCCTAATGATCACAGGAGCAATCCACAGCACATTGCTCGTCGTCTTCATCTTCACAAGCAAAAGAAACCAAAAATGAAACAAAAGAATGTTGCTTCGATCCATGGGTGCCATGGCATCAGCCCCTGCACATCTCCTGCCGCCTCTCCTGCGCCACCTCGCCGGCGGTCACGGAGGAGGCTCTGGGCGTGTTGGTGACCGAGTAGAACATGACGTCGCTGACGCTCCTCCGCGCCGCCGCCGCCGACGAGACAGCCATCCCGGGCTGCAGCAGCTGGGAGCGCTTGCAGTGCGCGATGGCGCCCTGGATGGCGCCCTCCTCGGACGACCCGGCGCTGCTGCTCCGCTTCAGCGCCGGCGTCGCCGTCCCCGCCGACGCCGGCGTCCGGAAGAAGAACCCGTTGGCGTTGCCGCAGGACGGCGTGGACGACGACGAGGAGGAAGAGGAGGAGCAGAGCGGCGAGGTCCCGGGCGCCGCCCTGTTGTTGGTCGCCACGACGAGGCGCACCCGCCGGATGATGCCGGAGAAGGACTTGCGGTGGTGGCACTGGCTGCACGCCTCGGCCGCCTCCTGCTCCAGCACGCTCCCCCTCGCGCTCACGCTCCCGATGCCGTGCCCGCTGGCGCTGCCGCTGCCCGCGGCGGCGGCGGCGGCGATGTCGCTCGGCAGCGGCGGCCTGGCGAGGAACAGCGACCGGATGTACTCCCTCGACGCCCACCGCTTCACCACCTTGAGCTTCTTGGCCCACGACGGCTTCGTCTTGGCGGCGCCCGCCTTGCTGCCTGCAACCGCGGCGTCGGCGTCGGAGTCCCCGGCCTCTGCCGCCGCCGTTGCAGCATCCGACTCGGCGTCCCGCTTCGCCCCTCGTGGCAGCGGCGGCGGCGGTTGCTGCTGGTCCTGGTCCTGGAGGAGCCGCTGCACGAGCTGCAGCCGCGGCGGCAGGTGGAGCGGTAGCAGGTTGCCCTTGTAGAACAGCTCGTCCGCCGGGGACGCGAACAGCGCCGCGTCCCTGTTCTTGGCGGCGTCGGTGCCGCCGGTGCTCTGGAACTCGAAGCGGGGCGAGGATGGCGGCGGCGGCACCGGCGTGCTCGCAGGGGTCAGGTCCATGTCGATGTAGTCGTCCTGGATCACCATTGTGGGCGGCCTCGCCATTGCCGCAGTGCCAGTGCCAGCTTCGGAGCTCGTCGGAGTTTTGGGACTGACGAAATGGGAGGGAGGAGAGGGGATTGAAAATTTGGGAAGGAGGACGTCTGCTCTGCTGGTGCTAGATAAGCGAGCCAGAGAGAGATGGTTTATAGGGTTTTGGGAGGTGAACTGCAGAAGTGTGCGTTTGACAGTTTTGGTTTTGTTGGGTAAACAAAAACAAATGGATGGTTGTTTATATGGAATGCGAATGCAAATTCAAATGGGGGCAAATTTTGTTTTTTTTAAAGAAGTGGTTGGGGTGATGTGGCACGAGGAGAGGTTATGTTGGGTCTCTGTGTTGCAAGCTCGGATGTGATGATAGAAATACAAGTGGGTGTGATGATGATGAATCGGTCAGGATCATCTTGCTTTCGCCTGGTTTGTTTGGTTTGGTTGGCGGTGTCATTAGTTTTGGGTGTTTTTTTTTTTGGTTTAGCAACAATTGGCCCCTCCCATCGTCACCTTTTGTTTTTGTCAATTGATACAGGTGTGTTGTTGTTGGGAGGCAAAGGATGGTTGTGCGGCACAATATCGGCTAAGTGTGGTTTTTCTGAAGGACACTTCCTAGGAAGACATCGCGTCGCCTTCTTTGTCAAGCCCTCTCTCCTCGTCCTAACTCTGACCCCGCCGCCACTCGTGCTCCTCCTTGCCCCCGCGCCGCCCACCGCCCTACGTGGGCGCTAGGGTTCGTCGCAGCTCGGGCGAACCCTAGCGCCCACGACGACCGCCTTCCTCCTCTTCCCCTCCGGTCGGGCCCTTCTATAGCCCGCCGGAGATCGCGGGAACCCTAAACACGCCCTCGTCATCTTGGTTTCCGTGAGTTTAGATTGAGGAGGAGTTGTTGTCCTACCTCGTCGCCGCTGGGGAGGTCATCGCGCCACCAGGGAGGTCAACGCCGCCAGGGAGACCACCACCACCGATGAGGGGGTGGCAGTGGAGGGCCTGAGGGGCAGTAGCGGTGGAGGGGTGTCATCGGCGTGGGGACGCCGCCATGGTGGTTCCTCTCAGCGCGGTTCGAGAGATACGGTCATACGGGAGGGGACGATGGGCTTGAAGGGATAGGATGGGGTATTTCAGTCAATACAGGATTTTTTTAACATACCTTAGTGCATGAATCTCAAAGCATATCCTATGGCTGCAAAGATGCATTCTGGGGAAGTTGCCTTTGACATAACTTTTACCCTTATTATGCCACTTCTTCTATGTATTCTCTTTTTGTTGTTGTTATTGTTCAAACAACTTGCAATCTTGTTATTGTTTGGTTACGTGTAATGTGTCGTTTGGTTCGTACTCCTGTAATCCGAATGAAAATCAAATTAGTTCAAATGGTATGTCTTGTGTTACCAATGCTACAACCAAACAATTTTACTAGTTAGTTACATAAAGTTTTGCCTGAAAATTCAAATGTAGCATCTTTTTTGTTATCCATACAGTAACTAACTATACAGGACAGCTATCTTCTCATAGTAATTTTTCATGCAGCGGATGGAATTTTCAGTCAGCTTCTTATTTATACACACAAACAAACAGTTCTCAATGCTTTCTCGGAATTGTTGTTTTCGTTGAAGGCGGTAAAAACCGTGAGAAATTGTTCCGTTTGGCTTTGGCAGGTCGCGCATGGCCTTCAAGTCTTTGTCGCAGGCAGTGATAACTGATGATAGCACGGCAATTCAATGCCATGCCGGCTTTGTTTCTGACTGTGAACCGTACCGTGCCCAAGCTAGGAAAGCAGCAGGAGCAAGGGACCAGGGAGCTTGCAGCAAGCAAAGCCAAGGCAGGCAGGCGGTCAAAAAGACTCCCAACGGTTAAAGACGGCTACCATGGTGATTGGTGAAGTAAGTACTCATTATTTAGTGACTAACTAACCACCGGCTGGATGGGATGGTAATAGCCTTTTCACAAAGCCTGGCATTGGCAATGGCAATGGCAATGGCAGCTAGCACTCCTGCAGCCAAGCCATCATCACCATGCTTGATGTTTCTCTCACACATACATGCAGCAATGGCAATGGCAATGAAAATGGCAGTGCAAGTGCAGATGCAATGGTCATGGTGGACAGCCACCAACCAGGGAGAGATGGGTTGCTTTGCTTGGCAGCTCACATTCATCTTCTCTTTATCTATTTATTTATATATGATTTATCCCTTCCTTGCCTTGCCTTACCTTCGACTGACTGACGTTACGGTGGGGTTAAAGTTAAACACACATGCTTTTTATCTCACTGTATGTACTGTTGGGGGTGCAAAGCGCAGCACAGGCACAGGGTGGTTATTAAAAGTTGCAGGAGGCATATTCATTCGGGTCACAAGAGGGGCAGTTA
Source organism: Themeda triandra (assembly GCA_018135685.1). Lineage (NCBI taxonomy): Eukaryota > Viridiplantae > Streptophyta > Magnoliopsida > Poales > Poaceae > Themeda > Themeda triandra. The sequence continues at coordinate 35,540 of JAENPR010001566.1, read as the reverse complement.
AACTTTGTTTGACCACCCTTTGGCCTTGCTCTCGTGTCTGCTCCAGACCTCCAGTCCAAAAGGCCTTGTGCCTGGATATGTGTGCACCTGCACCCTGCAGGACCAGGGCACACTTGTTGTGTTTTGTGTGACTCCTACACATGACATTGTGCAAAGACCACTTGTTTAATGCTTATTGGAGCCCATTAGTTCATTTGTTAGGGTTAACTAGCTCCCACATTGTTTAAGCTGGATTAGTCTCTAGTTAAGGGCAAGGGAAACAGAGCAGTGGACACTAGTCCTACTGCATGCCGTCATCAAGAGCTGCTAGCTAGCTTCATCCTTAGTTTATTTGTGTAGGAAGACTGTCAGGCGGTGAGCTTAGTATGGAAATGATTCAGCCCATAAGATTGAGATTGCACTTGGATTCGAGATCAATGCCAACGCAGCTATTAGGATTTTATTGGTTTTATGATTTTTTTTTTGGTTGGGGATATATAGGGGTGGGGGGTTGTGTGTGTCAGTCTCTCTATGGGTGTGGGACCCGGGAGGGGGTGTTCCATTTGATTACCAGCTACCCGTCCTGTGACTTAGGATTTTTTTCTAACCTATTTTAAGCAAAAAAAACTTACTTACCAAAAAATTTTTTTAGAGAAAAGGGTTCCCCCGCTTTTGTATTACCAAAAGCAAAACAATTGTAGCACCATTCAAACATACGCATCAAGCGCAAACGAAATAGAAACACAAACGTCTGGGCCGAGAACAAAGCTCGACAATCCCACCGCTCAACCCAAACGATAAGTTTGCCTCAACTGGCAAAGGGCACTACGACCTGACACTATGCCAACGCCACCATCCACATTCGCGCTCCGCCTGGTAATCTCCTCTTCACTTCGCTCCAGGCTTGAAGCCAACGCCAAATGCGGAGCAGCCGATGGAGCCAACCCTGATGATGAGCCGGTCGCCTCCTGCGTCCACCGAATCCGAGGGCATGAGCTTGCTTCCAGTTCCAAATGCTTGACGAACCCCTCCAGCTGTAGTCTTGCTCCTTCCTCGAACAGCGGTAGCCATCACCTGTTCATTCCCGCAATTCTCAGCAACAGCTTCTTCATTCCCATCCACACGGCACCCTGAAAACACACATCATTCCTTAGTTTCCAAGTCGACCAAAGAACTGCAGATGAAACATCATTGATGACAACATGGTTCTTATATGCAACCCAAAGCCTACCAACAAACTCATAATTGTCACCAATGTGAATATGAAAGTACTCATTGACCAAGTTCCAAACCTGACTGACCAGAATACAACCAAAGAACAGATGTGTAATTGTTTCTGCCTCAGCGCAGAACAAGCAGGATACATCATTCAGGTTTTGCCTTTTGATCAAGTTATCTCTTGTAAGAAGCCTGTTCTTAAACAACAGCCATAAGAAGAATTGCACCCTAGGGGGTACAGTGATCTTCCACACCGAACTAACATAAACAGGTAGCACCCCCCTGTTGTTAATGATAGCATATAAAGCCTGGACACTATAGACACCTTTAGAGGTGAAATTCTAGATAATATGATCCTCCTCATCAGAAAACTCAATCAAGCTTATAAGAGAATTCAACTCTCTCCACATTTCCATCCCCTTGTAGTCAACTGTTCTTCCAAAAGTTAGCATCAAGTCTACACCATCCCAAACCTCTACCAAGAACTTGCCCTGTTGATCATAGATCACATAAAGAGGCCAAAACACAGTGGCCAAACTTATATTACCTATCCAAATGTCTTCCTAGAATCTAACCTTTCTCCCATTCCCTACATGCCACCTAATCCCCAGCATGGCTGCTCTCACAGCCCAGATCACTCCTTTCCAAAAAGGAGAGACCCCATCTGTGCTACAACACAACAAGTTAGGTTTCTCAGTTCTATATTTGTAGTCAATAATATCTCTCCGGATAGCATCTTTACCGAGTTGGTATCTGGATATCCAAGCTCCTAAGAGAGATAAGTTAAGGCTTCTCAAGTCTAAAACCCCCAGCCCCCCAAACTCTTTCTTCATTGAGACTAATTGCCAATTGGCTAGGTGGTACCTATGTTTTTCCACCGTATCATTCCACAAAAAGTGCCCCATATGGGTGTTTATCAAGTCAATAGCCCATTTAGGAAATTTGATCACAGACAGTAAATAAATTGGAATACTTGCTAGGCAGGCCTTCAATAATGTAAGCCTCCCAGCATATGACAATAATCTTCCCCTCCAGCCAGCTATCCTTTTGATAATCTTGTCAATAACTGGCTGGAGGACTTGCTTCCTAAGTTTATTGTAGTGCAGAGGTACTCCCAGATATTTTATGGGAAAATCACTCTTTTTACAGCAGAATACTTTAGCATACTCATTAGATTCCTCATCATTTAAGCCAATAGTTAGTAACTCACTCTTGTCATAATTGATCTTCATACCAGACATTTTCTCAAAACATACCAACAACCATTTCAGATTTTTAGCTTTTTCTAAATCATCCTCCAAGAAAAGCAAGGTGTCATATGCATATTGCAGACTCGATGATCCCACCCTCTCTTACTTGGGGTAACAATCCACCGACCATATCTAGTTTAGCTGCTTTCATAAGCATCCTAGAGAAGACATCAGCAACCAAATTAAAAAGCAGTGGGGACAGAGGATCTCCCTGCCTCAGCCCCTTTCCTGGTTTAAAGTACTTGCTATTCTCACTATTAATCCTAATGCATAAAGAGCCACCACTAACTACCATTCTGATCCAATGGATCCACTTCCCCCCAAACCCTCTGGACCTAAGCATCTCCTTAAGGAAATTCCAGCTAACTCTATCATAAGCTTTTTCATAGTCAAGCTTAAGCAAGACCCCTTTTTGTTGCTTCCTATGCACCTCATGAATAATCTCATGGGCTGCAACTACACTTTCCAGGATATATCTCCCCCTAATAAAGGCAGATTGATTAGGTGTCACCAGCCTATTAGCCACATCAATTAGTCTATTGTTAAGCAACTTGGCAAAAATCTTGAGACTGCAGTTCAGCAAACTGATAGGCCTAAACTTCTTCAAGTTTTTAGCCTCAAGTTCTTTAGGGATAAGAGTTATCATACCATAGTTAAGTCTCTCTAGATTAATCTCTCCTCTCTCAAAGCTATTGACTAAAGCCAATAGGTCAGCTTTGATCACTCCCCAAAAGCGCTGATAGAACAAGAATGGAATCCCATCAGGGCCAGGAGCCCTATCAGCATATGAGCCAAAGACTGCTTCCTTCACCTCCTCCTCAGAGAAAGGAGCTTCTAAAAACTCATTCTCTGAGTCAGTCACTTTCTCTTCTTCTTCCCAGAAATCATTCTCCAAATCCACACCCCCATTCTCTTCATATCCAAACAAATTTTTATAAAACTCAACAGCATGATCTAGCATCTTATCATTATCTTCTGGCCACCCCTCACTGGACTCAAGTCCTAGGATCCTTTTCTTCCTGCTTCTTTGATTAGCCACTGCCTAAAAGTAGGCAGTGTTCTTGTCTCCTTCTTTAATCAACCTATCTCTAGATCTTTGTTTGGCTTTAATCTCCTCTAGTCTCCAAATGGCTTCTAAATCACCAGTTATTTCCTTCATCCTTTGTTTCTCATGCTGATCCAGCACCCTTTCCTCTTGAACAGTATCTAAAATGTCAAACTCCACAAGGAGTGCCTGTTTCTGCTTTCTAATACTAGCATTGATGTTAGCTGCCCACCCTTTAACTTTCTTTCTAAATAGCCTAGTTTTAAACTGCCAAATATCTAATGGCTCAGTAAAGGCACAAGGGGTATTCCAAACATCCCCCACTACTCCTGCAAACTCTGGTTGCTCAAGCCACCATTTTTCAAATCTAAACAGGTTAGGCTTCTTAGGAATCCTAACTCCCAAGTCAAGGACCAGAGGGACATGATCACTCACTCCTCTAGATCTAGTAGACACCCCAGCCATTGGAAACATCTGCTCAAAATCCACAGTACAGAAAATCTTATCTAAGGCTGCCATTATGGGAACCTCTTGGTTATTGGTCCAAGTATATGACCTAGATGGATATTTAAGCTCAATCAGGCCCCATTTATTAATCAGATTCTGTAAAGCATCTGCCCATTTTTGGTTTATGTTACCATTGTTTTTCTCAGCAGAGGTAAGAATGATATTAAAGTCACCCCCAAATACAGTAGGTCCATCCCAGTCAACTAGGAGGCCTTTGTAGGGTCGAGATGGACTAGAGGGGGGGGTGAATAGTCCTTCCTAAAAACTTACGCACCGGCTAACCAAAACAAATGCGGAATTAAAACTATCGGTCTAGCCAAGACTAACCCCCACTAACTACAACTCTAGTAGCACCTTGTAAAAGATCCTAAACAAGAAGCAAGGTGCTAAACTAGCTAGTGCTCACCTAAACAAATCTAGCTTGCAAGGTCACACAAACCTAAGCAACTAGTACTTTAGCGAACCGAGGAGCACCTACACAATTCTAATGAGCAAAAGCACTAAGCCAAACCTAAGCTCACTAGATGCTCAAGGACAAGGCTACACAAGCCGAACCCAAGAGCGCAATTCACTTAACTACACAAGCTAAGCAAGACACTAAAACTACTTCTAGCTACACAAGCAAGAAGGTGCTCAACTAGCTACACAAGCAAACGAGCACAAGAGCCACTACTCAAGCTAAGCAAGAATGTAACAAATGTAAATGCAAGCTTGAGCTAGAGGGGATGCAAACCACCGCAAGGAGTGAACACACGAAGTCGCGGCGGTGGCGAATCACCGGGCGTAGAGACCAACCACCTGCACACAATCACAAGGGAGGTCGAAGCCTCACACACAAGCACAAGGAGGTCGAAGCCTCGGCAATCACAAATCGACACACGATTTTTCCCCTGGTTCACTTGGTCGCCACCAAGCTACGTCCGGTGTGGCGATACACCGACTTGGTGATGAGATGGCCGCTCAAGTTGGCTCACCGCCAACAACCCCTCTAGGGAGCCCCAACTCCAATCAACACAAGAACGGGATCCTCCAAGCCACACTCAACTAGAGTAGCCAATTCGCGCTCCGCGGGAAGGCTCAAGAACCCTCACAAATCCTCCTTCGGAGCACCGCACAATCTCCACGCGGTGCTTCAACGAAGTCTCTTGCCACCAAGCCGTCTAGGAGGTGGCGACCTCCAAGAGTAACAAGCACACCGGCTTGCAACACGATCACCTAGTGCCACTCGATGCAAATCTCTCAATGCAACGCACTAGAATCGCTTACTCACTCGATCGGATGATCTCTATCAAGCTCAAGTGAGTAGAGGGCACTCCAAGCACTCTCCAAGGTGGACACAAAGTCCCCAAGGTGCTAAGCCTCCAGCCATGGCCGAGCAACCCCTCTATTTATAGGCCAAAGCCCAAAACTAGCCGTTGCTCCTCGGCCGGCGATTTCATCAAGCGCCGGACGCGTCGCCGTGATGCTCGGACGCGTCCGGCGCTCTCCATCGCGCCGCGCGATCGACCGTTGGAACTTTGAACTCGCCACGTCACATCGCATCGGACGATGAACGAGTTCCGCCGGCGTCCGGCGCCCGCGTCCGGCCGGCGTCCGCGTGCCCTTCATATAAGCGGGCGAAAACTCGTAAAAGTTTCGGTCGGCGTCCGGCCGTCACCGGACGCGTGCCGCCCGCGTCCGCCCGCCGACTCAGCGCCCGGCGGCCAGCTCAAACCAGCTCACAAACGCGCCGGACGCTGCGTCGACCCGCGTCCGGCCCGCGTCCGACGCTCTCTGCGCCCAGCCAGTTAACCTGCGCCTATCCAGCACGCGCCGGACGCGTCTGACCCGCGTTCGGTCCGCGTCCGACGCCTTGTGAATCCATGATTCACAGCCCGTCGAAAACGCAATCTTCTCCACCATGCTATCCAACAAGTATACCAACTTGATCACCATGGATAGTATGTTTCCAACAACAATTTGCATCCGACGCAATAGAAAATAGGCCTCCTATTTTCCCGAAAGCGCCAAATCCCGCCTCGCAAGCTCGGCGGGAGGGAGAGAGGGACCCAAACCCAACTCTACCCTACAAACCAAAGCGCGATCAACGCCACCTTTGTAAATGTGCCAACACCACCAAGTGTACATCACCATGTGCATGTGTGTTAGCATTTTCACAATCATTTTTTAAAGGATTTTCACTTGCTCTCACAACGCCACTTGATCCTAGCATGTCGCAATGTTAGATCGCTCAAGTGGCACTAGATGACCGAGATGCAAACAAGTTTGCCCCTCTTGATAGTACGGCTATCAATCCTAAATCCTGTCATCAACTTCTCTACACACCTCATGACCGGTGAAATGAAATGCCCTATAGCATACCTTTGCCTTGCGCATTTCCACTCTCACCGTCTTCCACCGAAGTGCCAATGCAACACATGCACCGACACGATCTCAAGTTGATATGATCCACTTCATATCATCATGCAACCTTCACGGTCCATCGATCTTGATCTCACTTGCTCTTCACCGCCTCATGGTCCATCGGAACCAAGTCTTGCCCGAGCTTCACCATCTCATGGTCCATCGCTCCACTGCCTCGACTTGTCCTTCACACACCCTCCGGTCTCGAGCCAAGCCTCATCTCGATCTTCACCATTGGTCACATGACTCCATGTCATGTCACATATGCAATGAAGCTCCTTCATCTCACATTCACCTGTGGACTAAACCCCTGTGTATTCTCATGATCACCCAATTAGTCCACCTAAGTTGTCACTCAATTATCAAAACCAAACAAGGGACCTTTCAGCCTTCTAATTCTACCAAAAACTCTTCCTTCCCCTCTTCATAAGGAGAACCATACACTACCACGAGCCTCCAAGTCAGGTTATCATGAATATTTTTAATAATACCGCCACACTATACTTTCGAACCTTCCAAGCTATCACCTCAAATTTGTTAACATTAACTCCTACTAAAATACCCCCTGCAGCTCCACATGCAGGTAGCTCTTTCCAACTATAATCTCTACTAACATAATTCAAAAAGGATTCCTCAAAGGACTCCATTTTTGTTTCTTGCAGCCCAATAAAGTCCAGTTTGTTATCATTAACAAAGTCAGTAATACATTGGAGTCTACCAGCCTTATTAAGACCCCTAATGTTCCAAACAGATCCTATCAGTTGTGACATTTATTAACACTATTTTTTTGAGTTTTGCCTTCAAAGGCATCGAGTTATCACACTTTGGTCGGCCAGGTAATCACTATCATGTGAACAGGTAGCTCTACTCTCACCTAAAGGTGTAGCAGCAGCAATTAAACAATCAAATTCAGCAATACTAGGTAAATTCATCTCGGGATTAGCATCCTCAAATTGCCTAATACAATTTACTTCATTTTCTTTCGGTTATCAATAACCAAATTAGCATCAATCAAATCATTGCCAACCTTAACACCTACACAATTAGCTTTTAACAAGTAAACTAACATTACTTTCAAAAGCAAAGGATTTTGCTGATTTACCGTTTTCCAGATTCTTAACCTTTGCCAATTCTTGAGCTTTTTCCATCATAGTACCTCCAGTTTCTTTTCCCCTCCTTGGCCTTGGAACTCTCTCCATAGGACCCCACTTCTTCTTCCTTTTCTGAATATTGTTGTTCAACTTTTCTTCCACCATCTCAGCAAAGGATTCTCCCTTATCAACAGGGTACCCCATCTCAGCCAATGACACCCCCTCTGCTTCCTTGTCATCTTCCACCATGTCATCCAGTAGGTCATAGTCCTCATCAGAATCAGCCAGTTCCATTTGCTGCAGTAGGTGAGAGCAATCCTCAGAGACTCCTTCCCTAGCCAGCCTTCTAAATTCCTTCCATCTTGAGCACTGTGATTCATCATTGATGAGGCTCAACATTTTATTCCCCACAATGTTACAATCTGAGTTAATTGTTCTCTCCATATTTGGAGTTCTCTCTTCCTCCCAGCCCTTCTAACTACTGCCAGGAAACTGAGATAAGTTCTTTCCAGCATCATTGTTGTACACATCCATTCTGGCATCCATCACTAGAGTTTTAGGCTGATCAGGAGTCAACTCCCTCTCATTCACCTCAACATCCACATTCCCATGTTTGCTCAACATGCACTCATCATTCATATACCCATTATCAAAGGTTGGATGATCAGAAGATAACCCACTGTCAGTCCCACCATTTTCCCAAGCCATCATTTGATTCACCTGAATCCTCTCATCACACACAGCAGCCTCTATGAATCCCATGTGACCCCCATCATCTTCTTCCATTAATACCTGCTGTCGGGTACCTAGATTAGGGGGTCCTAAACTAGGAGGCTCAAGGGAAAGCAAAATAGCTTTACTTCCCTCTAAAAAAGTCCTAAAAAGTTAACTGGAGAAACCCCCAATCCTCCTCGAACCGGGCCGACGCTCAAATCAGGCCCACAAACCACAAAGCCCACCGACTCGAGCAGCGGTCGCCTGCCCGCTCGAGACAAAAGTACGGAAGTCGCTCGAGCGAGCAACCGCTCGAGACGGTGACCGAAACTGCTCGAGCGAGCAAGCCGCTCGAGCGGTGACGGAGATTGCTCGAGCGAGCGACCGCTCGAGTTTGTCTACAATAATTGCCAAATCCAGGGCACGCACATGGCTACAGGGCTCGAACAGTACCACAGACCATCCACCCTGCCTAACTCCATGGCTACGGGGCTCGTAATGTGGACCGTACGCGTCGCTTCCACCATTACGCTGCCCATTCCCCGGATCCGAGGATGGCGGCGCCACTATTTGCGCCATGCCTCGCACTATGCCATGTGCTTTGCGTGCCCTTCAAACGCCATGGTCAACTCCCCGTACCGCCAAGCACGTCGCCCGTCCCATCGCTCGGACGTCGACCCCTCGAGGCAATCCTCGCTTGCTCGAGAAATAATGATAGAAGTGACAAGCGTACGGGCGTACGAACGCACCCATACCACCTCGACGGCCGCTCGGCGGGATTCCCGGGACGACCACCATCACCCATGCCTCGGTTGCGTCAGCTCGTATCAGCATGAGATTGACAGGCCTCCATCGACCATACCGCTACAGGCCCGGACCGGACTAAAGCATGAATCCACAGGCTCGAACCGGACCAAAGGGAGCGTCTACAGTCTCGACGACTCGACATGGCGCCCGTACCTCGACGTCACGCCCACGACAGCCCTAACCACCGTGTAACCCTGAGCCTCCCCTTGGCCTATAAAAGGGGGCGCCAGGGCCTTGTATAGGGCAGGCTTTCACGCACACACGTTCCCACATTTTTTTTCACACACTCATTCACGGCTAAGTCCCGCTTGTATTCACCCCTGTACAAGCACTTCGGTGCAAGATAATACAAGTCTCCCCCTACTGCTGGACGTAGGGCACTCTTTGCCCGAACCAGGATAAACATTTGTGTTCTTCTTGCATCACCATCCGGATTAGGGAGCACGCATAGAAATTTACTCGTCGGTGTGACACCCCCCGGGGTACGAAACACCGACAGTTGGCGCGCTGCAGGGGACCGCGTGTTTTCACCCGATTCCCGCCATTTTCCGATGGCATCACCCACTCCCTCGTTCCCGTTCGCGACGGTGATCTGGTTTGGGAGCCTAGAGTTCGTGTCGCTCGGTACGGGCTACGACATGGCTCTGCTCTCGATCGGTGAACCAGGAGGGGGACGCTCGACACCCCCGCGCGCCGGTGGAGCCACGCGCCGACCGCGTCACCACGGCTCGCCGCCGCGGCACCGACGCCACCAGCACCAGCGTCATCGCCAACAGGCACAGGGCCTTGAGCGCCCTGCTCGTGTGCCCTCCCAGCCGGACGACACGACGTACCCAGCAGGGGTGCCGCCCGTGCGGCGGGGAGTGGCACGTGGGCAGGGAGACCTCGACGAGGACCCTGGCTTCACGTTCACCATGCGTTCACCGAGAGAGCCCGGCGTGGCCCCTCGAGCGAGCGCGCGGCCGACGTCACCCAACTTCCTGCCGCACGGGCTCTATCGAGCCCGTCGCAGGCTCCCGTTTGGGCTCACCAACGCCGCCACCACGTATGCCAATGAGATCCAGCCAGCCATGGGGCCACAAGAGGAGACCCTCGGCCCCCTCTTGCGTGCCGCCATGGACTTGGAAATTGTGTGGCCGGCATCGGTGGACCGCGGGTTTGACAGAGCGCCCGGCTCGCAACGTCGCACCACGGTCGGGAACATACGCCTCTGGATCGAGGAGGAGAGTACGGGAAGGCCCTGGACTCCATCCGGCGCTGACCCCGACTCCGATGACTCGGATTCAGGGTGCTATGACCCGGCTCGCGAGTGTTTCCGTCTTGAGAACGACGTTCCGTCGGACGATGAGACCAGGGACGACGCTGCAGCAGCCGCCGCGGGGGCCAGCCGCCCCGTCGGAACGCCGGTCCTCGGGACACCAGCGGCTGGAGCCTTGCAGGTAGTTCCTCCCCGTGAGGAACGACCGCAAGGACACGCCAACCCACGACCTGAAGAGAACGCACGGGCCGCACAATGGGCTCAAATCCGGGAGATCGAGGCTAAGATGGACGCCGAGCGCGCAAACTTGGAGTTGCTCAAGCGAACCCTTGAGCAAAACCAACCCCCCCCTCGAGCTCTTGGCGCTCGAGGGAAGGCGCGGGGTGTCTTCGACCGCATCATCAACGACGGACGGCTGGAAGCGCCGGTCGAGCCAGCCCATTTCCCTCGAGCAAGCCAAAATGTCCTTGCGGCAGCCATGTTGCTGCGGGACATGCCTGCACCCTCGAATCCGCACGCGTTACGAATACGGGATGAGGTCCAGGGGCTCCTCCAAGTCGCGGCCGTTCAGCAGGCCGAGAGCTCGGCCTCAAGACAGCGAGAGGCGGCCCTAGAACAACCACGGCACGAGCGAGAGGGCTCGGTCCACCAAGAGGCACCCCCTCGAGATGGTAGGGCCCCCGCCCGTGACCGCATCCTCGACAACCGTGAGCCTCAAGACGCGCGTCATGACATCAACGACAATCGACGGCGCAAGGCCACGGGGGCTGAGGACCGTGGCTACAATGCCCATCGAGGGGGGCGCTACGACAGCGACGAGGACCGGCAGGCTCCCGAGCCACCAGGCCCTCGAGTCTTCAGTCGAGCTATCCGGAGCACGCCGTTGCCCAACCCGTTTCGACCTCCGACAAGCTTGGCTAAGTACAACGGGGAAACTAAGCGGAACTCGGCTCGGCTGATTTCCGGGCCGGCCCGCCACCGGGAGGAGCTCGAGAGGATAAGGCAATCATACGCCAACTCCCCGTTCCTCTCGACACCGCTCGCCGGTGGCTCGAGGAACTTCCCCAAATCGATCTACGACCGGACCGATCTAGTCCGGATTTTCGAGGAACTTCAAAGGCACCTATATCCGACCCGAGTGCAACTCGTGGGATCTCCACAACTGCAAGCAAAGTACCACGGAGTCTCTCCGGGACTTTGCTCGATGTTTCTCAAAGCTGCGCACCGAGCCGCCACACATTCCGCATCACGACGTCATCCCGGCGTTCGTCTCGGGCACCACTTGCAAAGAGCTCGTGCGGGAGCTCGGGCGCAATCGCCCAAAGACGGTGAACGAGCTCATGGACGTCGTCGCCGACTACGCTGCCGGCGACGAGGCCGTGGGGGCCTTCTTTGGTGGGGCTGGGAACAAGCCCGCGCCGTCCCCGGGAGGTGGTGAGGGCTCGAGCAAGGCCCAGAAGAAGAACGGGAAGAAGAAGAAGGGCAACCAACAAGGCAAGCGCGTGGTCGCGGAGGACGAGGTGGCCGCAGCCAACCGCAAGAAGCCTCGACCCCCTCCGGATGGGGCCGTCTTTGACAAGATGCTGAAGCAGCCCTGCCCGTACCACAAGGAACCGGTCAAGCACAACCTCGAGGACTGTCGAATGCTTCGAGGCTACTTCAAGCGGTTTGGGATCGACAAGGACGACGACAAGAAGGATAAGGGTGGCGAAGATCGAGCCAACGACAATGACGACAACGGGTACCCGCCCATTGCCAACTGCTACATGATCTATGGCGGCCCTACCACCGAGATGACGCGTCGGGAGCGGAAGAACGAGCGCAGGAGATCTTCTCGTGAAGCCCGCCACGCCTCGCTTCCTCGGCCGGTCGGATGCTCCCATCACGTTCGATCGTGGTGACCATCCGAGCATGTCACCAATCCCGGCGCGTACCCCCTCGTCGTCGACCCGATCATCCTCAACGCCCGCTTCACCAAGGTCCTCATGGACGGAGGCAGCAGCCTCAACATCATTTACATGGAGACACTCACTCTGCTCGGCATCACGAGGGCTCAGCTCAAACCGAGCGCCGGGGGCTTTCACGGGGTCATCCCCGGCAAGAAGGCGCTCATGATCGGCCGCATCGACCTCCCCGTCATCTTTGGCACGCGCTCGAACTTCCGCAGAGAGATCCTCACTTTCGACGTGCCGGGCTTCGAGGGGACCTACCACGCCATTCTGGGCAGACCATGCTACACCCCTTCATGGCGATCCCCAACTACGCTTACCTCAAGCTCAAAATGCCGGGACCAAAGGGAGTCATCACCGTCGAGTCCACGTACGAGCACGGGTACTGCTGCGACGTGGAATGCGTCGAGTACGGCGAATCCCTAGCCGCGTCCAAGGATTTGGCCAAGACGCTCGACCATATGGCGGCAGAGGCCTCTGAACCCGCACCCAAGCGACAGGCCGGCAACTTCGAGCCCACTGAGGACACCAAGAAGATCCCGCTCGATCCGAGCTCATCGGAGGAGAAGACGCTGGTCATCAGCGCCTCCCTCGACAGCGCATAGGAAGTCGTGCTCGTCGACTTTCTCCGCGCAAACGCTGATATGTTTGCGTGGAGTCCCTCGGACATGCCTGGCATACCGAGGGATGTCGCCGAGCACGCCTTGGAGATCCGTCCCGGTTCGAGACCTGTCAAGCAACGCCTGCGCCGTTTCGACGAGGAGAAGCGCAGAATCATCTGCGAAGAGGTCGAGAAGCTCGAGAAGGCCGGATTCATCAAGGAGGTACATCATCCCGAGTGGTTAGCTAATCCTGTACTAGTAGAGAAAAAGAATGGAAAAATGAGGATGTGTGTAGATTACACTAGTTTAAATAAGGCTTGTCCCAAGGTTCCATTTCCTTTACCTCGAATAGATCAAATTGTTGATTCCACTGCGGGTTGCGAAGTACTCTCCTTTCTCGACGCCTACTCCGGCTACCACCAAATCAAAATGAAAGAGTCCGACCAGCTCGCGACCTCATTCATCACTCCCATGGGCATGTACTGTTATGTCACGATGCCTTTCGGCCTTCGAAATGCCGGGGCAACATATCAGCGATGCATGCTTCACGTTTTCGAAAAACACATAGGAGAGACCGTCGAGGCCTATGTCGATGACATCGTTGTCAAAACTCGAAAAGTAGAAAACCTTGTCGCGGACCTCGAATTGACGTTTGGATGCCTCCGGGCTAAAAACATCAAGTTGAATCCCGAGAAGTGTGTCTTTGGCGTGCCTCGAGGCATGCTGTTGGGATACATCGTCTCCCAGCGTGGCATGAGGATGGGGCCGATTCGAAACCTGAAAGGGGTGCAAAAGATCACTGGGTGCTTAGCCGCTCTCAGTCGGTTCATTGCACGTCTGGGAGAGAAAGCCCTGCCTCTGTACCGACTCCTCAAGAAATCCGAGCACTTTGCGTGGACACCCGAGGCAGAGGAAGCCCTCTCGAAGCTGAAGAGCATGCTCACCTCTCCTCCTGTGCTCGTGCCACCCCGACCGGCTCGAGACGGCATACCAGCCGAGTCCCTCCTCCTCTATGTTGCTGCAACCACTCAGGTGGTCAGCGCAGTCATAGTGGTCGAGAGGCAGGAGGAGGGGCACGCGCTCCCCGTCCACGACCAGTATACTTTGTCAGTGAGGTGCTCTCAGATGCCAAAACTCGGTATCCTCAAATCCAAAAATTGCTCTACGCAATCGTACTCACGCGTCGAAAACTCCAACACTACTTTCTTAGCCACCCTAAGTAATCGTGGTGTCCTCATTCCCGCTCGGGGAAATCATCCAAAACCGGGAAGTAGTGGGTCGAATCGCTAAGTGGTCGGTCGAGCTCATGGGCGAGACCATCACTTACGCCCCACGAAAAGCTATCAAATCCCAAGTACGGCCGACTTTGTGGCTGAATGGACCGATGTCCAACTTCCCCAAGATGCATTCAAGCCGAGCCGTGGACCATGTACTTCGACGGGTCGCTCATGAAGACAGGAGCGGGCGCGGGCCTGCTCTTCATTTCACCCTCGGAGAACATATGCGCTACGTGCTTTGCGGATCCACTTTGCCGCCTCGAACAATATGGCCGAATATGAGGCGCTTGTTACAGGGTTGCGTATCGCCATCGAGCTCGGGATTCGACGCCTCGATGCTCGAGGCGACTCACAACTTGTCATCGACCAGGTGATGAAAGCCTCGAGCTACCATGACGAAAAGATGGAAGCATATTGCAACGAAGGCACGCAACCGGAAGCAAACTTTCATGGCCTCGAGCTCAACCACATCCCGAGACGCTTCAATGAAGCCGCACGAGTTAGCAAAGATCGCGTCGTCTCGAGCGCCGCTCCCCAAACGTCTTCTCAAAAGATCTTCACGAGGCATCTCGTGAAGTGGGACTCGGGCCGGAGCGGGGCTCGGTCATCGAGCCCGCTCCGGCCGACCGACTCCCCTCGAAGGAGGCGAAGTCATGGAAATCGATCGGGATCCGGGCCCATCGGCGGATTGGCGTGCGCCCTTCCTCGAATACCTTGTTCGAGGGAGTTGCGGAGGATCGAACGGAGGCGAGGCGACTAGCTCGTCGAGCCAAAACTTACATCCTTTACGGAGGACAGAGCTCTACCGCCGCAGCCCGACCGGTATACTTCAACGGTGTATCTCGATCGAAGAGGGCGAAACCGCTCGAGACATGCACTCGGGGCTTGTGGCCACCACGCTGCGCCAAGAACCCTTGTCGGGAACGCATTCCGTCGAGGCTTCTACTGGCCCACTGCAACTGCTGACGCCATCAAGCTTGTTCGAGCGTGTGAAGGATGCCAATTCTACGCTAAGCAAACGCATCTTCCAGCACACGCACTCCAGATGATCCCCCTCACGTGGCCATTTGCGGTCTGGGGGCTCGATCTGGTCGGACCCCTCAAAAAGACGACGGGAGGCTACACCCACTTGCTCGTGGCCATCGATAAGTTCACCAAGTGGATCGAGGCCAAGCCCATCACTAACATCCGCTCGGAGCGATCGGTCGAGTTCTTCACCGACATCGTCCATCGCTTTGGAGTCCCAACGTCATCATTACCGACAATGGCACCCGCACAGGCAAAAGTTCTTGGACTTCGCGATCGGTACCACATCCGTGTGAACGGTCGGCGCGCCTACCCTCGAACTAATGGCCAAGTCGAGCGTGCCAACGGCATGATTTTGCAGGGGCTAAAGCCAAGAATTTTCGACCGCCTCAACAAGCACGGCAAGAAGTGGGTAGCTGAACTCCCATCTGTCCTGTGGAGTCTACGAACGACCGAAAGTCGAGCCACTGGGTTCACCCCGTTCTTCCTGGTCTATGGGTCTGAGGCCGTCCTCCCCACTGATCTCGAGTACGGGTCCCCTCGACTTAAGGCCTACAACGAGCAAACTAACGAGGAAAGACTAGCTAACGCCGTCGACCAGGCTGAAGAGGCTCGAGACACGGTGCTCCTACACTCGCGCGCTACCGGCCAAAGCTGCGGCGATATCACGAGAAGAACGTGCGCAAGAGGGATTTCGAGGTCGGCGATCTCGTACTCCGTCGACGCCAAGATAACAAGGGGCGCCACAAGCTCACTCCTCCTTGGGAAGGCCCGTTCATCGTGGTCGAGGTGCCGAAACCGGGACGTACAAGTTAGCCGACGAGAACGGCTCGACCCTCACCAATGTGTGGAACATCGAACGGCTACGCGCTTTTTCCCTAGGCCTCGATGCTTTGTACATTTTTCTCGTTCCAAATGTACCGCCGGTATGAATGAATAAAAACCCCGCAAACCAGTTTCCTACTTTTTGTTCGTTCGTATGCAAGGTGGGCTCGACTTTGTTTTCACAAAGCCAAGCCCCCTCGGGGCTAGACCAGGGGGACCCCCCTAGAGTCCTCGAAAAACGCACCTAGTTTTTTCCAAAAAGACGCTCGATGCAACCTTTCTCCTCCTCGCCTCGAAATTTTTCATAAGCTAAGCATCGCGTCACCTCGAGCTCTTCGAGTCGGGACGATCGAGCACGGGGCTTCCCACGCTTCCGAGCAATGGCACCCCAACTCATCTCCCTCGAAGTGGTTCGAACGCAACGCTAGCACTTAGTTAAAGAAAAATAAAGGCAGAAGCAAAAAGTAATATGGAGCACAAGGGAAAAACTAGAGCAATAATAAACATCCGAGCATCACGATTTAAGGCCACTTGGGCCATTTCCATGGCCAAAATACTTGTTTTCTTACAAGGGCCTTGTTGCCCGGATTTCGGCTTGCGGCCGGCTAAAAACTACTCCACATCGCGGCGGGAGGACTTCTCGCCGCGAGATCGCCTCCAAGATGGGCGCCGGCTCCTCGGCCTCGGCCTTGAGCTGCTCAATTCGGGGTTGACCCCTCCTTCTTGCTCGCCCTCGGCGTAGGTGAAGCCGCCGCAACGGCCTCCATCCCGGCCCGGGCGTCCTCCTCGAGATGCTAAACCCCGAGTAGAAGACGGCCATCGTCCGCGCGCGCCGAAGACGAGGGCTTCCCGGATACGACCCCGCGAGAGGCGCCAAACTCACGGACCCGGCTAGCATAGCTCGCCGCATCCGGCCCCTCGACGTCCACCACCGGCGGGAAGCCCCAGTTGGCGCTAAGGGTGTCGATGGCGCCGGTGATGTGGGCCTTGGCTGAGAGCACGCCGTCAGCCAGCGCATGGGCTGACTTTGCGTCTTCACGCGCTTCCACCAGGTCCGCCTCCAAACCTGAGAAAGAACGATGAAAATGAAATACTCGAGCAATGCGCAAAAACCGCGTAGGAAAAAAGGTTAGAGGGCTCGGACTACTTACGGGTGCAGCGGGTCGAGAGCCCTTGCTCGCGCTCGAGTGCCCGCGCGAGCTCGGTCTCCTTCCTCTGGAGGGCGCGCTCGACGTCGCGCTTTTCCGTCCGCAGCTCCTCATAAGCCTTGCCGGCGCCCTGGATGGCGAGGTCCTTGTCCGTCACCACCTGACGGAAGTTGACCACCTCCGTCTGGAGACCGCTCGCCCGCTTCTTCTCCGCTTCGAGCGCGCTGGCAAGGGCCTCCTTCTCGGCAGTTTCCCGGGTGACCGCCGCCTGCAGTTCCTTTGTATATGCCTCGACGTTGGCCTTGTCCTTCTGGAGCTGCCCCATGTCCCGATTTGGCCCTATAGCTTTGCGGCGCCGTAGGCCGCGTCCTTCTTGAGCCGCTCGAAGACTTCGTGCGGTAGCCGCGCGTACTCCGACGAGCGGCCTCCACCTCTGCGCGGCTTGGGCAAGCTTCTCGCCCGCCTCCCGTCTTGGCCGCGGCCTCCCGCACCACCCGAGCGAGCTCATCTTGAGCATTCTTGGCACCTTCCTTGGCGGCGTCCAGGGCGGCATTGGCCTCTCGAAGGAGCCGAGCAAAGCGGTGCCGCTCGCCCTCAGCGTCTTGCCCCATCCGCACGTACCGCCGGATCTCGTGCTCGCTCTCTTGCGTGGCCCGGATGTGCGTAGATTTGGCGTATGAGCGGCTGCGTCGTTCGAACCATGAAGGGGAAGCATTAGATCATAAATCACGACAAACTAAAAGAAGGGCAACTAAAGTACTCACGAGAGAAGCCGGGCATGTCCTCGAGACGAGCGACAAGGCGGTCTTCAAGGCGTTCTTGAGCCCCGCCGGCGCTCCTCGGTCTCCGCGTGCGCCTCGAGCTTCTTCCGATCGTTCATCACGATCGGAGGGGCCTCGTGGTCGAGGGGGTCGGGGAGCACCGCGGCGGCCTTTCCCATAAGGGGAACTCCTCCCGCATCTCCTTGTCGACGGAGGAGTGGAGTCTCCTCACCGCCTCCAAATCGACGCCCGCCGTCACCACCCGTTCGCCAAGGTCGTCGGGCGTTGCGGGCGCTCCGGAGGAGGACGCCTCCGGGCGAGCGCCCGCGCCTCGACCCGCCTCCGCTCTTCAATGGAGACATCGGTGGGCTCGGTGGGCCCGAGACCAACCGACCGCATGTGGCTGTCGACGATGGCCGCCGCCGTCTGCTTCCTTTGGGCTTCCTCCCATTGGTTGGCGTTGGTCATGTCCTCGAACCACACCTCGCCCATTTCCGAGTCGGGCACGAGGTGGGGCACCAGGTCCCCCAGCAGCTGCAGAGGCTGCAGCGGCGCCTGGTACGGCACCAGGCGGAGCTCCCGCTCGCCGCCCTGCCGCTCATCGCCGCCTACGGCGGTGGGCTGCTCCGCTCGCTGCCCCACCTGCAGCTGCTGCTCCTCTAGCTTAGCCCGCTGCTCCACCGGCGGCTGACGCCCCTCGACGCCTGCGGCGGCAGATTGCTCTGCCTGCTGCTCCGCTCGGTCCTCCGCTTTCTCCTCCTCCTGAGCGGCGGCGGGGCGCTCCTCGGACGCCCTCTCCTGCGCCGTGGTTTGGGCCACCCCTTGCTCGACCGAGAAAGCTTGGGGCACCTCGACCCGTCGCCCAGCGGAAGGGTCGACCTCCAAATCCCGAGCGGGGGTTGGGGCCCGGCTCGGCTGAGGCTCAGGCACTGGGCCCGCCTCTTGCATCTCCACGTCCTCCACCGGCCGGACAGTGGTTGACGACGTCTGCTCTGCCCCCTCCTTCTCCTTGCGCTCCTCCTCGAGCTGGCGCAGGCCGATTGGCCAGGAGGTCTTGGAGCCCGAGCCCGGGCTCTCGTCTCCGAGCTCGATTGGCCGCCGCTCCGACCCGGCCCCATCACGGAGCGAGGCCGTCCGGCTCCGGCACCATCACCTCCTTGTCGCCCGCCGCCGCGTCGCCCAGCGCGGTTGACAACGACGGGGTCTCGAGCGGGAGGACGGTCGAGGCCGTGATGGTGGTGGTGTCCTTCTCCCCCGCTGCCTTGGTCACGGCCCCGGCACCTGCACGAGACGCAGCCGCCATCAACTTGCCACGCCTAATTGCATCCTTGGCTTGCTCTAACCAAATTGGAGTAGAACGAGGAAGGATCACTCCACCTGGCATTGACGGGGTGCCGCTCGACCCTCCTGTGGTCTTCAGCCTTTTAGTAGGCAGCATGGGGGGGAGGGATGGTAACGTCTGCAGGGAGCGCTTGGTCCTGAAAGAAAGAGAAAAACAAAAATTACTATGACGAGACGTTCACACATAAGCGAAAAAGACAACAGGAGGTGGGTTGATTGAAAAGCTTACCCCGCGGTCGAGGTGGCACTGCTCGAGCCACCCGGCTTGCTCAAAGCGCTCGGGGGCTTCGAGACCTTGGCGGCCGCCCCCGTTCCAGCCGACTCCTTGGCCGGGTCGGGCATGGAGTCCCTTGCGGGATCTTGGGTCCTGCGGGTCGAAGTCCGCTCGGCCCGACGGTCGCTGGAAGGAGCCCGACGCTCCACAGGTCGCTCGCCGGGCTGCGCAGAAGATGATGTGCGCACATTTGCAGCCTGATGCTGCCGGGTGTGCGCGCCCGTTGAAGATGGATGGCGACGGGAGGAAGAGTCCCGCCGCGTCGGAGAGGCCACCCGCCCGCTGTGGCTAGAACGGCGGGGCGACTCCTCCCGCCGCCCCGTTCGAGCCGGTGACGGAGAACGGGCGCGGTGGCTGGAGCGGTGAGACGTCCCCGCTGTCCCCGCCTTTGGGTCGGCGACGGCGTCCCGAGCGCCGTGGGCCGGGTGGGCGTGACGGCCCTCTTGTTGGTCCGCTCGAACCGCGACGAGTCGCCACATGAAAGGCCCGGCGCCGTAGACAACTCCCGCACGCGAGAGCGGAGGAGGCGTCGGGGCCCGAGTGGCGATGGCGTCATCGGCGGCGGTCGCCTCATCGTCCCCCTCGTCATCCTCGCCCTCGTCCTCATCGGTCGACTCGAGATCGGAGCTCCGGTCGGTCGGGTCCGCATCTAGACGCGCTTGGCGCGCCGGCGTCGCCTAGACTTACGCTTCTCCTTCTCCTCTAGCTCACGGGCTTTCTGCACCTTCTCCTCCCTCCTCGAGACAGCCGCCGCGTGCTCTCGTTCGCCTTTCAAACGTCTTACCTCGCGGTCGGGCGCATCCTCCTTCACCGGGGGCCTCGAGTCCGCGTGGTCGGCGATGTTCTGAGCAAGCAGGCCTCGATGAGAATGACTCAAGTAAAAAGAACGACGAGAAAAAGCCTCAGGAAAACTTACATAACCCACGGTTGTGACCAGGGCGCATGCGGAAGAGGCCGACTTGATTCTCCCCAAAGTTTCTCCCGCCATCGATCACCTCTCGCACTCGAGCCACGATCGTGGCGGTCGGAAGGGGCGCGTCGGACATCCTGCTGGCCGCGAGCGCCGCAGGGTCGGCGTCCTCCGTCATCTGATCCAGCCGCAGCGGGCGCTCGACGAGCGGGAGCACCCGGCGGCCGTGGAACTCAGCGACGACGTGGGCGAGGTTGAAGAAGAGGTTGCCGGCCCTCCGGTTGCGGAGGCTCGAGATGGCGTCGAGCAGGGGGTTGATGCGGGGCCGGCGCGCCTTTGGGCGACCATACGCCAATTTTCACCGGGCACGGTCGGCACGGCACCGGTGTACTCTGGGAAAAGGTTCCCCTCATTGCGGAGGTAGAACCACTCCGCGTCCCATCCGGCGTTGTTTGACGCCCATGTGCCGGACAGCCAGCACTCTTTCCTCTTCAAACCGATCGAGCAGGAGCCCGCTCGAACGTAGCGGCGGGCCTTCGGCTTCTTCTTCTCCTCTTCCTTCTCCTCTTCCGCCCCCTCGTCACCATCGTCACCGTCGTCGTCGTCGGCTCCCTTGTCGTTCACCGCTTTGGTGAAGAGCGTTGCTTTGAAAACGTGGGTGAACAAATCCCACCGCGGCGCCATGCCCGAGATACCCCTCACACACGGCGGCAAAGCCGGCGTGGGAGATGGAATTGGGGTTGAAATGCGGGCTCGACCCCAAAGTGGTGGGGAGCGCCCGCATGAAGCGGCTCGGCCGCGCGCCAAGTCCCCGCCGGTGGAACTTGATAAAGCTCAGGACATAGCCCGGCGGAACCCTGGGCTCGACGTGGTCGTCATCCGGCACTTGCCACGCCGGCGGCCCCTCCACCGGATTGGGGGAAGCGGTCCGCCATTGACAAGGTTTATCGGCATCGCCTCGGTCACCCCGGACCGAGGCCACGGCAGCGCCTCGTGCATCACCACCGGCGTGGGAGGCTTGGCGGCCTCCTTGCCTTTGCCTTTGCCACCGCGCCGGCCGGAGCTCTGGCCCGTCTTCCTGCTTGACCTCCCCATGTCGTCGGCGGGAGTGGGATGGTGGAGCCGCTACGGCGGCGGAGCACGAAGAACGACGGCGCAGGGAGCGGTGGCGCGGAGAGCGCACGCCGCAGCGAATGCGCGCCGGCAAGCCGCGAGCAAACGCGGTGGCGGCGCGGTTGCGTATGACGGTGGCGGCGGATTGGATCTAAAGTGGCGCAAATCGGCGGAACGGGCGGGAAGGCGAGAATGCGGGGAAGAAGAACCGGGAGCCTACTCCTCCATATTTATAGAGCCCAAGCCGGTCCGCGTGAATCGCATCCAATGGCCTAGATTACACCATCCAACGGCCGCGCGCCCCCGGCGGACTCGATGAGAAACGGTAACCGCATTTACTTCCGTCTGACAACCGCCACCTACCTCCACTCACAGAGCGCACGCGTCGCGAGACGGAGCGGAACCGTCGCCGAGCCACGATCATCATGACGCGCCGGTTTCCGCCTAAAAAGGCGCGCCGACTGCAACGGACGGATGCTCCTCGAACAGGTGCCGCGATGGGACGCCTCGATTGACGGTTCCTTGCACGGTTCCTTACACGGTAAGAAAGCCCGGGATCCCGGTCCCACAAGTAAGTCTCGAGGGAGCGGAGGCTGACCCACGAATGGGTTCGAACAGCCGCCCTCGAGCACCTGAGTTAGGGGCGCCTATGGGAAGGAACCCTCGAAAAGTTCCGCTCGAGAACGATCACTCGAACCCCGGTGGCGTGTCCAAGGCAGGGCACTAAGTTTCCAAGAGATCCCGTCGATGGGAGGCGTTCGAGACACTGGTCCCCTCGAGCGGGGCCGGTCCTCTAGAAGCTAAGTACCCAGCTCTAATGAGAGCGCCTCTGGGCCTCGATGCCGTCTCCCCTCGAAAGGAAACGAGCTCTCACTTGGACTACCCGCTATCAGCTCACAAGGAGGCATGGCGCTCGCTCGGTCGTGAGTAGTGTCAGGCCTCTCACCACTTGGATCTAATCCAAGGGATCCGGCGAGGAACTGGTCGCGACTCTAGCTCGGCCATTCGAGGCTCGGGGCTCGAGTCACCTAAACGGCCCCCATCGACGGGAAAGGCGGGAGATGCTCGGGGCTCGAAGAGTAATTGAATCCTCTACCCCGAGCTGCTACAACCCCGCTTAATGACCTTCTTGCTCAAAACAGTTCGTCTCAAAGCCCCCGGAGGAATGCCTCATTCCTCCGGAGCCTCGGGGGCTACCCCGCGGGGACGCTCGCGCGCCCCACGGAGAAATGAGAAACCAAACCCTCGAGACAAAACGACTTAACCCCAAGTCTAGGTACTTCAACTCCACTTCATGATCCCTTGCTTGAAGTTCCACAATCAAGCAAGGGATCGGGGGCTACTGTCGGGTACCTAGATTAGGGGGTCCTAAACTAGGAGGCTCAAGGGAAAGCAAAATAGCTTTACTTCCCTCTAAAAAGTCCTAAAAAGTTAACTGGAGAAATCCCCAATCCTCCTCGAACCGGGCCGACGCTCAAATCGGGCCCACAAACCACAAAGCCCACCGACTCGAGCGCGGTCGCCCGCCCGCCGAGACAAAAGTACGGAAGTCGCTCGAGCGAGCAACCGCTCGAGACGGTGACCGAAACTGCTCGAGCGAGCAAGCCGCTCGAGCGGTGACGGAGATTGCTCGAGCGAGCGACCGCTCGAGTTTGTCTACAATAATTGCCAAATCCAGGGCACGCACATGGCTACAGGGCTCGAACAGTACCACAGACCATCCACCCTGCCTAACTCCATGGCTACAGGGCTCGTAACAGTGGACCGTACGCAGGTCGCTTCCACCATTACGCTGCCCATTCCCTGGATCCGAGGATGGCAGGCGCCACTATTTGCGCCATGCCTCGCACTATGCCATGTGCTGCGTGCCCTTCAAACGCCATGGTCAACTCCCCGTACCGCCAAGCACGTCGCCCCGTCCCATCGCTCGGGACGTCGACCCCTCGAGGCAATCCTCAGTTGCTCGAGAAATAATGATAGAAGTGACAAGCGTACGGGCGTACAGTAACGCACCCATACCACCTCGACGGCCGCTCGGCAGGATTCCCGGGACGACCACCATCACCCATGCCTCGGTTGCGTCAGCTCGTATCAGCATGAGATTGACAGGCCTCCATCGACCATACCGCTACAGGCCCGGACCGGACTAAAGCATGAATCCACAGGCTCGAACCGGACCAAAGGGAGCGTCTACAGTCTCGACGACTCGACATGGCGCCCGTACCTCGACGTCACGCCCACGACAGCCCTAACCACCGTGTAACCCCGAGCCTCCCTTGGCCTATAAAAGGGGCGCCGGGCCTTGTATAGGGCAGGCTTTCACGCACACACGTTCCCACATTTTTTTTCACACACTCATTCACGGCTAAGTCCCTCTTGTATTCACCCCTGTACAAGCACTTCGGTGCAAGATAATACAAGTCTCCCCCTACTGCTGGACGTAGGGCACTCTTTGCCCGAACCAGGATAAACATTTGTGTTCTTCTTGCATCACCATCCGGATTAGGGATCACGCATAGAAATTTACTCGTCGGTGTGACACCCCCCGGGGTACGAAACACCGACACCTGCATCATGTTTGCTTGGTCTAGCATGTGATCCACCCCATGTTTACTAACAGTTCTTGCCCCCACACTACCTTGTTTGTTAACCTCAGGAGTCTTGTTGATGTTACTGCTTCCCCCACTTCCAGCACCCAACTCAAGGTTTGCTGGGCCAGAATCTTCAGTATTCTTGTCTTGCTTCTTGTCATCTTTTTCATCATTATTATCATCATCATTCCCTCCTCCATCATTTCCACCTGGCCCTGCACCCTCTGGGATCTGTTCATCCTCATTTACCACAGAGATACCCACAGCATATAACTTGATGCCTATCTCAAAGAGTCTAGCACTGGGGATCTTCTTGCTGTCTCTGCATGCCACATTGACCTTCACCACCTCATAGAAGGATTTGAAGATTGTTGCCCATTCCACATCCATAAGCAATCCAAAGGTAGACACCACTTGAGCAAAGAGCTTCCAGTGGTAGTATCTTGGAGGTATGCCTCTTAATTCTACGCAGACTTCCTCCATCATGTTGTATGGGTCTGCATAGCCTTTCCATTCCTGCACCTCAACCTGAACTCCAGCCTTCCTTAGATTGAAGGAGGGGTAACTGACAATATCAGCAACTTTCTTGGTAGGTGGGAATCGAACTAGAAATTTATCCTTCTCCAATTCCCTAACCTGCCATGGCCATTCCTTGCTAAAGATATCAGCCAATTCAACCTTCAGCTCTTCTAGCAGGATCTGACCAGTCTTAATCTTGACCACTCCACAATTAGTAAGATTCAGCCACTCTATTGCCTTATCATCAGGAACATCCACATGGTAAAACCCCAGGCCCTGACCAGCACTACCCATGAAACTAGCAATTGGATGGTCATCCTTCCACATCGGGCAGACATCCATGTGGTGACCCGGGATCTTACAGATGAAGCACAACTTCGCCTAGCACAACTGCCCACGAAGTGACCCGGTTCACCACAATTATAGCATGTCAGAGATTTGTACCTTGGGTCTATGACGAACCCCAGAGTACCAGCTTGATTGACTTGCCCCTGCACCGCCCCTTGATTTCTCTGAGGTTGAGGCCTGGCTTGCGGAGGCGGTTGCTGGGGCGGCGGCCGAGCTGGAGGTTGCGGCCTCGGTGGTTGGAGAGGACGAGCGGCTTGCCTTCTCCCAGGGTCAGCCGGAGTAGCAGGACCCCTCGGTGGTGGTGGAGGCTGTGGGAGGCGCCCCTGGCGCGGCGGCGGCGGCGGCTGCTGCCGCCTCTCCTCCGGATGCCACACCCAGCGACCCTCCGCCATCTCTCGCTTCAGCACTTCTGCAAACGTCGCCCGTTCTCCTCCCTTCCCCCAAATGTCCCAGCCGAAGTTGATCTTCACCGGTGGCCTCTCCAGCCGATCCGACTTGAGCACCGGAAAACAATTGGTCGCCGAGAAGCTTCGAGACTCCACCAGATCTCGCCTGACCCAGAATCGGGCCGGCGCAATCCGCGACGAGGACAAGATGAAGGAGTTGTGAGAATTGTGTCTAGGGTTTGCTCTTGGTGGCGGCGGAGGCGAAATCGCCCACAACTGCCCGAAGAATTCCTCAATTACCTCCTCATCCTGTACTTTTAGGTCTAGCACCTTTTCTGGAGATCCCGATTTTGCCCTCGAGCCCCTGCCAAGCGGGGTCAAGGGCACCCACCCCTGGCAAGCGGACCCAGCCTCATCCTGCAGCCGCGTGTACTGCCAGGGTGGATGCGGCCATGGCGGGGGATCGAGCTCGAGCCCGTCGCCTCCGCCCGTGTCGCCCCTGCCCGACGAGGAAGACGACATCCCGCTCTCTCCCTGGACGACCAAATATGACTTACCAAAAAATTAAGTTACAAGTGCTATCTTTTGCCTTTGGTCATCCCAAACCATGTAAAGATTATGAACCAAGAGGGTTAGACGACATTTTCAAACTATTTTGGGTTATTTTTAGGTTGAACTTTTTTTGAAAAAAAAAAATTGTGGCATTGGGACCAGCAGGAACCAGCCAAGATATATGGAACACTTTTGTATGCTGCTTTCCGATCCTTTCGCTTCAAGGAAAATAAAGAGGAAGAGGCAAACATACGCTGTAGCAATGAGTTTTTTCTTACGATTTATTTGTTGGAAAGAAAGTTTTATATATGCTTGCCAGGCAGCTATACTAATTAGTACCTTTTTGGCTTTTGGAGCCAAACAAGAAAGATATCTGGAACACCTTTGCATGCTGCTCTCCTTTTTTTCTCCCTCTCTTACTATTTGCCCATTGCATTGCTGCTCTGCTTTCAATTCAAGCAAAACAAAAGAAGAGATCAGCTTATGTTTTTGCGCCCAAGTTACTTGCACTAGTACTAGCATATAGCGTAACATAATTGGTTTTGACCACCTGGCCTAGGTTGCAGTTTGATTCGGTATCAACCTCAGTACTTGCTACCAGTACGTAGAGTTTGGGCAAAGGAGTGCAGTAGTTTAGAGTTAGGTACTGTTTAAATCCCAGTGGATTCCAAAGATCTTGGTAAGAAAAAAACTAGTGTTAAAATTCAATATAGAATATAAATCTCCGAAGTTTGGATGAGATTTTAGTATTCTAGATTTTTTTAATCCACATTCATAAAATCCCCTGGTAACCAAAGAGGGCCTGTAGTCACTTAGTTTCAGGCGGGCCGGTTATCATGCGTTGTCCACTGTCCATCACTTTGTTTCAGGCTGGTTAACTATTGTGTCCACTTTCTCTCAAAAAATATATATTGTGTCCACTGTACGTCTGTCAGTCTATAATAAGCATATAGTAAAATATGCTAAGACTAGTACAGGCAACTAATCACACCTTTTGTTTTAAGTGGTTAATTATCTGTTTTATCCACCGTCTAGCACACTCCTATTAGTCTATAACATGTAGTAAAAGTAATGTTAGACTAAGACTAGTACCTATAACTAATCACACATTTTGTTTTAGACCGGTCTATCATCAGTCTGTAAGCATGCAGTAAAAGTAATATCTAACTGCACATGTTCACTCCATCTGTAAGTCTATAACACGCTTCTACTCATATCTTTTTATCATACAAAAAAAACCGATGTGATGTTCTGGTATTTTTGAGTCTAGCCCTATCTAACGTACAGGATATATAGGATAGGAGACGAATTCATCTGGCAGCAGTGAGGATGAGGACCAAAACAAGAAAGAAAGCGACTTTTTTCTTGTTTTGAGGAAAAGAAAGAAGTGACCTTGTTTATAACAAAAATAAAAATGAAGAAGAAGATGAGGAGGACGCGGGCCTTGTTTCGCTATGCAGTTAGGCCCACAATATACAGGTTGGGGCAAAACGAAGGAAACCGGTGTGGGCATGTTCCTTCGGTTAATGGGCTTGTTGGGCCAGTTACGTACGTGGATTCTTATCCATACCAGTCCTCTGAAGCTTACGGAACTTCAGTTTTTTTTCCCTCTCTCTCTCTCTCTCTTGCCTTCTGTACTCTTCTACTGTACTTGCATTTATATATATATATACCAACTTATAAATCTCAGATGTCAACGTCTGATACCGTGTTTCTTTTTTTCTCTCTCATGCGCTTTGACAGCTCGTTATAGACAGACAGAGGGTTCTAAACTTGTAATTTGAAGGTGTTCCGATCCATTGGTGCTCTATTATTATTATTATTATTATTATTATTATTATTATTATTATTATTATTATTATTATTATTATTATTATTATTATTATTATTATTATTATTATTATTATTATTTGTAAAAAATATCGGCTCTAGTTTTCACCTCTTTCAAGAATTATTAAGGGTATATGTTTGAAAGTTGAAACGCAGAAATTTCATTTCATAGGAAAAACCATAGAAACATAGAAAAAGTCGCATTCCAAACAAACCCCATTACTTTCTTTATGATATCACAAATAAAAAAATATTATTTAGCCTGAAGGCCCATGGTGTCCCATTTGCCCTCGGCCAGCTAAAGAGCCGGCCCGTGTACACCTGCCCACAAACTTGAGAAGCTTGTCCAGTTGTCCATGACCATGAGCACCACTCGTTCAAGTTGAGTGGACCGATGCCAAACACTGTAAGGGCAGTCTCAATGCAAGACTCTATCACAGAGTCCAAAACTATTTATTACACCTTATTTATGGTATTTTGCGATGTGGCAAGATATTTATTGAAGAAAGAGGGAGAAAAAACAAGACTCCAAGTCTTATTTAGACTCTAAGTCTACAATATTCGAGATAATAAATAAGTTTAGATCTATGATAGAGTCTGTATTGGGACTGTCCTAAAACGCGACACGACGAGCAGCCCTTGAGAGCATCAGCGTGGAGACAATTAATTAATGGCAGAAGCTGGAGCATCAGCCGGACGACGGTGTTAGCCTTCGTCGTAACTGTTGGGTTCTTTCTAACCGTCAATAATGGTACGTTGATTAGTGTCGGTTACTTTTAACCGACACTGATCGTTGTCCCCCCATAACTGTCGGTTTGGTTGTGTTGGTTCAAAATCTTGTCCCATGATGAGAGTGAGAGGGAAAAGCACATTGATCCGTCACGTAGAATCTAGGCTTATTAGTAGAGATGAGAGTAAGTAGGACTAGTTGTAGGAAGTGCTGGACGGTCAGTTCTCTCTCTACGGCCTGTACCTTCGGATTCAAGTTCCTTAGGAGCTTGCGGCTTGTCAGTGTTCTTTTTATTATTTTTTTGTTGTAACACAGTACAACTATTTATTTGGTTGCCATTTATACTCGGTACTAGCAACTCTAACAGTTTGGCAAACATTACTTGACAAATCTTTAGTTTTGCCAAGTCTAAAACTCATTTGCCAAGTGAAAAAAAAGCCCTTCTCCAATAGTTTGCTATTTTGGGCTTGGTAAATTGTAAATTAGTGGTCCACATGTCTTAATTTTTTGTGGGAACGCATGCAGCTTGGTGATTCCTCTTCCTCTCGTGTGAAGGAGATGGCGTGTGCACCATTTGCCAAGCGCTCCCATGCGCGCATATTTGCGCCGCGAAGGCCTCTTTTTACCGAGCTTGCCAATTTGCCAAGTGCTTTTGTCAAGTTGTTGGAGGAGGTTTTTTATGGTTTTGCCAAAAATCCTAATTTGTCAAGTGATTTTGCCAAACTATTGGAGTTGCTCTAAACCACCGCATAGCGACCCTGAGTAGCCGCCTTGGCTCATCAGCTAAGGATTTTTTATTTGTATAAAAGAGAAACACAATAAACTCATATACAAATATTTTTAATAATATGATTAGTCTGGGCATCTAAAAATATCTGGCTCCACTACTTCATATATTTTAACCGTGTATGTATCATCCTCTCACACATGATCAATGATTGTCGGTTTGAACAACACCCCCCACGTCCAAATCCTGTCTCCACCACCGATGTCTCCCTTGGTGCAGATTGCATAAGTAGCCTAACTAACTTATCCAAGTCTAAATTGAGCAATCAAGATATACTCACTCTGTCCATCTAAAAGTGTCCTTTTGGATTTTTGACTACCTTGTTTGACCATTCGTTTTATTCAATTTTTTTAACAAACTATAAAATAAATAGATTGTTATTAAAACATCTATAACAGTAAAATAAGTTATAAAAAATCAATAATATTTATATAAAAAAATTGAATAATATGAATGGCTAAATAAGATGGCACGAAGTCTAGGGTGACACTATCAAATGAACAGAAAGAGTATGCATTTTGATTGCCCGACTTGAAATATGCAATGGAGAAATCCAATTTGTATTTGGAGGGGTGCTCCATTTTCCCTGACATGACAATTTTGATTGTTAACAATACTTGCACAAGAAAATCCAAATTTATTTTGACACACAAGTCCACGATACAACATGAGTAAGCAGCTGGTCGGTAGGTACATTGAGTATACAATGTTATTTATTATTATTAGACGAGCTTGGAAGAATTGGATCATTGTTGGTTCAGAGTGCTAGCAATAACCTCAGTCTCAGAGGTGCATAATTTGATTGTGCACCAGCATTGTAAAGTTTCACAATAGCCGATAACTGTGTCGGTGTTATCATTTTTGCATGCAATAGTACAACCAATGTCGTTAAACCAACATGCCCCTTTGAAACTGCCACTTAGTCGTTGGTCATAGCAAGGATTGGGCCAAAGATATTTCCCAGGAATGGTCGTTGACTCTGCATGGTTCATTTCCAAGCATGGAGATTTATGCAACAAATGTTGAAAGCCCATCAAAAAGCTTTTAGCAAAAGATTTATCAAATTAAATGACATTGGCACTTGCATCATATAGTTCATGCATGTGCACGCGTACATACCACGAGCTACCATGACGACGGGTAGGAGGATGACGACTAGAAGGACCGCGACAGAGAGATTCAATTGTGAAGGCTTCGTTGCTTCTTATGTGGTGGAATTTAGTACGTCGAAGAACGCTGAGTAAGCAGATTTGGGGTGGTTTGAGGAATGAAGTAGGGCAATATATATATATATATATATATATATATATATATATATATATATATATATATATATATATATATATATATATATATATATATATATATATATATATATATATATATATATATATATATATATATATATATATATATATATATATATATATATATATATATATATATATATATATATATATATATATATACATATATATATATATATATATATATATATATATATATATATACATATATACATATATATATATACATACATATATACATATATATATATACATATATATATATACATATATACATATATATATATATACATATATACATATATATATATATACATATATACATATATACATATATAGATATATATATATATACATATATATATATACATATACATATATATATATATACATATATACACTATCTTAACATATCACTATCGAACCGGTAGATCATCCATCAGATTTGCTGCTAAGAATTCCAGGAGAAAGCAACTCTAAAAATCAATGGTGGTGCCCGCTCTTGATGATGCAAGCAACTAGGTCATACATTTAGATGAAGTTACTCGCCTTGCCTAGCTTGACGGTCGTCCCAAGAAGATGACGGATGGAGTGATGATCCAGCAAATGGCAGATGCATAGTCCAAAACCGTGGAGCTTTTTTCAAGGGCGTGCTTCAGCTGGTTTTGCTTCTGCTGTGACAAACACTAGGAGAATAATATGTGCTTTTAATTAGACAGATGTCTATCCCCGAGCTCGATGGAGGATCATAGGTAAATATATAAATAATCTCCCATACTATAGTCTTTCGGCATGCTATGATTTACATGGTCATTCTGGTAATTAGTCTTATTGATCCATTTGTCTCGCTTTATATTGTTAATTTCTTGGTGTGGTGTTGGAAAATTTCAATTTCTCCTCTACTTGCACATGTCTATATATCACGAACTTCTTGGTCGATCACTCTTCGAGTCAAGTCCTCCGTAGCTCATTCTTCTTCATCAAGACCGTACAATTAAGCTTCCACATCAGAAACTTATAAGCAACAGTAAGTCTGTAATGGTGCCCTCACCAAGGAATTTCTTTTGTGTCCTCCTCGTGCTCGCCATCTGTTTGGCTTGTCCGTATATATCTTCATGCATCAAAGAAACACATATAACAAGTCTTGCAAGACATACACGATGTCTTGAGCTTCACTAGTATGGATATTCGCATGCTCGGTTAGGAAAACCCTTCCATTTCCCACCCGGGACCATGAATCCGAGACTAAAGGCTCATTCTTTAGTTCTGGACTAGGAAATTGAGACCTAAATAGAGACTTTTAGTCTCGATTGGTAATATAAATCGGGATTAGAAGGCCCTCTAGTTGGCGCTCGGGGCAAGCATGTTTAGTCCTGGCTGGTGTCAGAGCATCTTTAAGAATTTGGTAAATTTTTTTGGCAAATCTTATGTTTTGCCAACTCCCAAAAGTGTATGCCAAGTAGAAAAATGGCTCTCTCCGTCGGTTTGGCAAATTTTAGTTGGCAAATCTTGAAAACTTGCGTCGGAACTTTGAGACAAAATAAAATTATGTTTCCACCCTTCTAGTCTCTTGCAAACTTGTGTCAAGGACCATGAGACAAAAACAAAATTATGTTTCCACCCTTCCACTCTCAGAGCGGTTCTGCAGGTTTGTGGTGCGGATAGGTTATTTCTTTGCCTATCATCAAATATCCATTGGGTTGACAGCTGTGCCCACACCCGTGCCTGTGGGAACAGTTTCGCACCCATATCCACATCCATCGGGTTTGTTGCCTGCTTCCTCAAAGTTCATGCAAAGTTTCACAAACCCGCAGATGACCAATTACACATCAAAGTTCATGCAAATTTAACTATATTACCTACTCACTGCCAAGTTTGACAACATCCAATTATCTAATCGGCAAAGTGTACGCCCCTGATGAGGTATGAACAAATATCATTGACATAGAGTAACGCATGAAGTAGTGTACTCTCCCATGCTTCACAAGTAGCAGTGGTCGTGAAGGCGGTGGGTCAGATCCCCCTTTTTTTTTTGATGAAACAGGAGGGGTTTTATCCCCTACTGGATTTTATTGAAAAAAAGTTAAAGTACAAAGGTTCTTACAAGCTCCAAGAAGGATAAATAAGATCCCCTTTTAGTCACAAGCAACTTTGATTGATATCATTTCATAGTGAGTGTTGGCTATTTTTGTTATATTGCCAGCCATGGCCCGCTCATATGGAGTCAAGAGCATTGAGGGTAGCACGATGATAGATTTCTCCATACATGGAGGGGAGTCTAGGCCTTGCAGACGATGCGAACGCTAGAACATAGAGGGAGCAGGAGCATATGTTGGTGCGCTTTTGGCTTCCTGTGGCACTCCTTCTATGGCCGGTGGACCACAAATGCATTCGTTGTCAGATGCGAGCTGCAGAAGGGTGTCATAGATGAACATGGAGGACTCGAGGTAAGCTCATGTCCGTCCTCCAGCGTCCCTGCTCGCCATGCTATGGCAGCTGCTATTGTGCGACTCCGACCTGTTGTAGATGGCATCGCTGGCTGCTCCTTGACATGATCAAGTAGGTACGGTGCCGGGCTGGCTTAGCTTGGATTTCCGTCGAGCTAGTTGTAGACATTGCCCACAGTAGTGTATGTCCTTCATTCGAGCACTATCATTCGCAGTGACCAGTAGCTTGCCATCTCGTCTTGGGACCTTTAGGGTCATCGTGTATTCGCAGTGACTTACTTCAACACCCCCATTATATTGCGCTGTCTTTGACGACACCAGCAAATCATTGAAATTAGTACTATTATTAGATAATGAGCTAAATAGAAAAGACAAAAATAAAAATATTTACAAATAATACATGTATATACGTTAAAAATCTTTTCAAACACAAGTCTAAAAAAAAAAATCTTTTCAAACACATTTCTGCAGCCAGCGCTGCCTTGGCCCAGCCGTGGCCAGCTCCCTTTCCTCGCTTCAGTCAATTAGATAACCACAAATTGCTCTAATAATTGTTTGGATCAATGATCACATTGTTTAATTCTGGAAAAAGAATGATGGCACTTCTACGCGAAGCATAAGACCAATTTAAATAAGTAACCTACGTACGTACGGTTCGATCATTCATAAGGCCAATTTGAATAGTAACATACATAAGGTTCGATCATTCATAAGACCAACTAGCAGGAACCCGCGCATTTGCGCGGGTTAGGAAGCTGCAGTTAAAAAACGTGTACTCATAAAAACTGTGAATTGGTGGTAACTACACACAATCGCATGTTTAATCAGCTAGGCAAAGGCAATGCATAGGAGAAATCTTCAAATAGATCATATTAGGCCAGTAACTTCAGCTTGCCATAGGGAGGGAATAGCGACTGTACAATCTTCATCCTGTGCCCTCAAATCTTAGAATGACCTTAGGCAGGGCCGTGCCGGTAAAATCCGAGGCCCTTTTCTAAACTCTAAAATAAACCGTATTTAGAAAAAGAGCATAAGATGTTTTGGCTTTTCAAAAGTATATTGTTTTACTACATATCTAGATATAGTGTATATCTAATTTTAAAAAAGATATATTGTATATCTAAGTGTATAGAGAAACTATGTATCTAGAAAATAGAAAGCGGTTTTGAAACGGAGAGAGTACAAGACAGTTTATGAAAAAATTTCTGTAATAATATACTTATCAAGAGTAAGACATGGTAACCCCACAAAAGTTATCTTAAATTTACATGCATCAACTCATCGACAGTTCAGCGATATGGCAAATCAGCAAACTTTCTGGTCTGGCTGCCGAGCTGAGATGAAGTGTTTGAGCAACACACTGACGACACAGACTCAAGACATATGCATGCGCTGATCATGGACTCGTCTCAAGCAGATTTGGCTATTAGGTATTGGACCTAATCACTTGATAGGCTATTATTTTTGGGGGCCCTAAAAATCGGAGGCCCTGTTCGGCCGCACGGGTTGCACACCCTTGTGCACGGCCCTGCCTTAGGACATGGGGGCTGCAGTGCAGAAGGTCTTTTTGAAAGCTGGGTGTTCTCTGCAAGAGTCCTTTGAAATTGGTGTGCAATTTGGTTGTCCAAATTCTGAAAGATTGATCAAATACCATTTAGTTCAGTAAGCCAACGGTGCTCAAACATATATGAAACATAGCATTGGAAGACAATAAAAAAGAATAGGCAGTGTAATGGCATACAACAAATTGTGAGTTTATTTTCATACGCAGGATGCCTTTAGATATCCATGATTGCACCTGGAGACACTCCTGCAATCATGATTGAGGAGCCTCTCAGCTCAATAGTCCAAGCATAGAAAATCTTGGATAAGTAGGTTCCGCTAATCAAGATTAACTAGTAACTGATAATCCTAATCAATAACCAGTGCAAATGATTGCAAATAAATGGTGTGGTAAAAGTTCCTGTCAACCTGAGTTCACTTGCTAGCTGTGTAGTAACTGTAACCAGTGCAAATTATGGCAAATCAGGTTAGTAACATATTCTCAGCGAACATAAACCAGAGAAAAGGAAACTGATGATCAAGAAATAATATCCAAAGGATATGAAAGAAAAGCTATATTCTCCAGTAAAGTAGCGAGTGCAGTGTTTCAGTTTCAGTTAAGGGCAGCATCCAACTAACTACTGGGATCGCGCTGCACACAACTGCGTATCATAAGGAAAGATACTAATGTTTCTGTACACTTCCCAGATGTACATCAATAAGATGGTACGTACAGCTGCAACCTATGTAGCTCCCAGAATTGCACATATTACCAGGAAAGAATGAAGCATGCGTGCTAGAAGTAAAAGAAATAAAACTGAATGCCACAGCGTAATGGACATAAAATCCTTTGAAATAGAATAAAATTTAAAAAAAAAAATCCAAAGCTACTCATAGGACATAATCCATTGGTTTCATACAAGTTATCAGTACAGAAATGGCGTATATGAAATCAACATGTTATAGTTCACATGCCTATTATTTTATCTGAGTACAGATATTT
>JAENPR010002831.1:0-37915 GCA_018135685.1 Themeda triandra | reverse complement strand
TCAAGAAGAAGGAGTTTGCTGATCTTAAGCAGTACTCCTTGACTCGTTTAAGCGCTCCATGACAAGTTTACTGAGTTGTCCCGCTATTCCCCTAATGAAGTTGAGAGGGACCAGCATTAAGCAAGACAAGTTCTACGGGCTCAATGATGGTCTCTCCTACATGATGTCCAACGTCAATACGCCAACTTCCGTGAGAGACGGTGGATGGGCTATTGTGCTTGAGAGCAAGCACAATAAGATGGAGGATAAGAAGAAGAGGAAGGCCGACAAGCACCGCACTAGGGAGATAGCAGCCGTCCCTCACTACAACCACCCCGCACTGCTGGCGCCGCCCCTATCAAGCGGTAGGGCCAAGGTCACAGGAGGTCGGCGCTACTACAACAACACCAGACCAACCAAGCTCCCCGCCAACAACCCAGGTGTTCCCCGTCCGACCGGGTCCTAACACCGTGCCCTGCCAAGCCCAATGCCAACTCGACTCCCCGCCGGAAACAATTGCTGCATATGGGGACAAATGACACTATATCAATGCTTGCCCTCGAACAAGAAGCCTTAGTATGGGAAGGTGAACCATGTCAAGGTGGAGACTACTGAGGAAGCTACCGACGTGGTGCTTGGTACGTTTTCGCTGATTCTCATCCAGCTTCGCTCTTTTTGATACCGGTGCATCAAGCATTCTTTGTGGGTAGCCATTTTGTTCTGTAAACATAATATTCACCTCAACCTCATGCCTAGTTCCATGAGTGCTAAGACCTGGGAGACATGGCTACTAATGTTTGTGGTCCCGAAGTAAGAATTAATTTAAGGGGTAGTAGTCTTCCCCTCAGACCTATTGTGCTTGAGTCTGAAGGTCTTGATGTCATCTTGGGAATGAATTGGTTGAATAAGTGGAAGGCAAATATTAAGTGTGCGAGAAAGGGTAGTGACTCTAACTGCTCACGATGGGAAGAATGTTGATGTGGTTGTGCCCGCACCGAAAAAGAGCAAGGGACGTGAATCATCTTGCTAGTGGGGAGTTTAGGGACATCGAGTTGTTCGGGAGTTTCCGAGATGTCTTTCCTGAGGATTTGCCCGTATGCCACCCGAATGTGAGATGAGTTTCTAATTGACTTAATACCTGTACTGCGCCTATAGCTAAAAGACCATATAGAATGGGTGTTCCCGAATTAGAAGAACTTAAGTCACAACTTAAGGAATTGCAATCTAAGGGTTATATTCGTCCTAGTTCTTCGCCTTGGGGAGCTCCGGTTATCTTTTGTAGAAAAGAAAGATGGGACACGGGATGTGTGTTGATTATAGATCCTTGAATGAAGTAACAATTAAGAATAAGTACCCGTTGCCTAGAATTGAGGATTTATTTGATTAGTTGAAAGGAGTTTGTGTCTTTTCAAGATAGATTTGAGGTCGGGATATCATCAACTTAGAATCGAGACCTAGTGACATACCTAAGACTGCTTTCACCACCGATATGGGCTCTATGAGTATACGGTGATGTCCTTTGGGTTGACTAATGCTCTGACCTACTTTATGTACTTAATGAACAAGGTGTTTATGTAGTACCTAGATAAGTTTGTTGTGGTCTTTCTTGATGACATATTAATATACTCTAAGAATGAGGAAGAACATGAGGGGCATCCGAGGTTAGTCTTTGCGGTTGAGGGAACACCAACTCTATGCCAAGTTTAGTAAATGTGAATTTCAGTCGGATGAAGTTTCCTTCCTTGGACATGTTATAACAAGGGAGGAGTAACCTAGTCCTAAGAATGTAGCGTATGTGTTGAAGTGGAGTCCACCTCAAACCGTCAAGGAGATCGAAGCTTTCTAGGAATGTGGCAGGTTATTACAAAGAGGTTCATTGAAGGGTTTTCTACTATAGCCAAACCTATGACCCCTTTTTGTTAGAGAAGGAGAGACCATTCAAGTGGACCGATAAGGTCGTGCAAGCTTGAAGAGTTGAAAAGAGACTGACAACAAAGACCTCTCTGCGTTGCCCGATATGACTAAGAGCTTCTCTATTTATTGTGATGCTTCCAGACATGGTTTGGGTTGTGTCTTGATGCGGGGAGGGTAAGGTTATTGCTTATGCCTCTAGGCAGTTGAAGAAACATGAAGTGAATTATCCAACTCATGACTTGGAGTTAAAGAAATGGTACACTCATTGAAAATCTGGAGACACGTCTGGTCACAAGTGTGATGTCTACAACGACCACCGAGCCTGAAGTACATATTCACTCAGAATGATCTCAACCTGAGGCAAAGAAGATGGTTGGAATTGATTAAGGATTATGAATTGGAGATTCATTATCATCCTGGGAAAGCAAATGTAGTAGCTGACGCTCTGAGTAGAAAGAGTCAAGTGAACATGCTAGAAGTTATAGAACTATCTCAAGAGTTGTTAGTGGAGTTTGAATATCTTAATCTGGGTTTTGTTGCAAATACTCAAGGTACTTCTATGGATGTTGAACCTACACTTGAGCAGGAAATCGGAAGGCCGAAAGGACGATGAGAAACTTCGGAGTTCGTTGTGTTAGTAGGCAAGGATAAGGCGCCGATTCAAGTGTTGATGAAGATGGAACCCTTTGGTTCAAGAGCAGTTATTGTGTGTACCGACATTCCGGGGATCAAGGATGTTATTCCGAAGGAGTGTCATGAGTCGACTTATTCAATCCATCCACGGAGGAACTAAGATGTATCGGGATCTAAAGGAACATTATTGGTGGTATGGTATGAAGAAAGATATTGGCAAGAGTATGTTGCTTTGTGTGATACTTGTCGTAGAGTGAAGGCTGAGCACAGGAGACCAGCCGGTTTGTTACAACCACTCAAGATGCCAGTGGAAGTGGGATGAGATCGGCATGGATTTCATTGTGGGATTACCTCGTACACAACATGGGTATGACTCTGTTTGGGTAGTGGTGGATCGTTTGACTAAGGTAGCTCATTTCATACCCGCAAGACCACTTATAGAGGTGATCAACTAGCAGAAAAGTATATGTCTAGGATTGTGTGCTTGCATGGAGTTCCTAAAAGGATAGTCTCGATAGAGGTTCTCGGTTCACTTCGAGGTTACTGGGAGAAGTTGCATGGTGCTTTGGGAACGGGGTGAGATTCCGGTTCGGCTTATCATCCTCGGTCCGATGGTCGAGCCCAGAGAGGGTTAATCAGATTCCTGGAAGACATGTTGAGAGCTTGTGCTTTGCGTATGGTGATAGTTGGGATAGCGAGTTTGCCTTATCTTTAGTTCTCATACAACAACGGTTATCAAAGTAAGTCTCAAGATGTCTCCATTTGAAGCTTTGTATGGCGTAAAATGTAGAACTCCTTTGTTAGAAACAAACACCGAGAGAAGCAAGTGTTTGGACTCCGCTTTGAGAATAGCGAAGAACAAGTTTAGATCATCGGAAAGAACTTGGAGGGGCAGCTCAATCTAGACGGAAGAGTTATGCGGATGTTCATCGTAGAGAGTTGCGGTTTGAAGCTAGTGATTCTTGTGTATCTTAAAGTGTCACCATTGAGAGGTCTCGAAGATTCAAGATCAAGGGAAAATTGGCACCAAGGTACATTGGTCCTTTCAAGATCTTGAAAGGAGAGGAGAGGGTTGCTTATCGGCTTGAGTTGCCACCTTATTTGTCCAATGTGCACGATGTGTTCCATGTCTCCACAGTTCAAGAAGTGTTTGAGGGTGGATATTGGCAGATTTACTGTTGAGGAAGTGGACCCTGAGAAGGACTTGACATATGAAGAGAGTCCATGTGCTAAGATGTGAAAACCATTGAGAGGATTACGGTAGTAAGACAATCGGGTGGTGCAAAGTGCAATGGAAGCACCACACGAACGGGAATCAACTTGGGAAAAGGAAGAGGATTTGAAAGCAGATTATCCCGAGTTGTTCTCTTCGAGTCTCCTAATCTCGAGACGAGATTCCTTTAAGGGGGTAGGTCTATAACGCCCTAATTTTGAGTTTTCAAAGTAAAGTTAAATCGCTTTAATTCCCATTTAGAGGTCTTTCTTTTTATAGGAGAGTTATTAAATTTCCCTAGTAAAGGTTAAAATCAACTATAAGGTAGAAACCTTGTATTGTTGCATTCATCTTCTTTACAAGACGGTTTTTGATTGACTTGTTTGAGCTAATTGACTAATTGTAGTTTTGGGTTCTTAACCTTTAACTAGCTCTAACTTGTCCCCTCTAATTTCCTAAACTAAACTTAGTCTAACTACCCCTAGGACCTCACTACCTACTCTAGGTGGACCCTAGTGGGTCCAGCCAAACCCTGCCACCCTAGCCTCAAATAGCCACCGTCGGCCATAGCCAACCAAAGCGAGGCCATGGCCAACCCACGGCCAGCCATGGCCGACCAGCGGCCTAGCGACGGCCCCGGCCAAAGGTGGCCATGAGCCACCGGCGGCTCCAAGCCGGCCCGAAGCTCTCCTAGCCGAGGCATCGGCCCGGCCCGGCTCGCGCCGGGCCCATGGCTTAAGCCGGCCAGCTCGCCGGCCGGCCGCGACGGCAGCCCGGCCTAGCCGAGGCCGGGCCGCGCGGCTTAGCCGGCAAACCGGCCCGCTCCGCTCCTCCTTTCAACTTCCCGCGCGTTGGGCCGCGCGGCCGCAAGAAGCCGGCCCAACCGAGCCCGGCCCGCGCGCGGCGCGACGGGCGGGTGGGGGCAACGACGGGGCCCGCACAGTCCGGCCCTGACCTCGGGAGTCGGACGGGGGCACCGCCGCGCGGCACCGCGGGCGCACGAACCTAGGTTCGCGCACCCGGGCCACATCGCCGCGCGCGCCTATAAGAGAGGCCGCCACCTCCCCGCGCCCCTTCCGCAACCCTAGCGCGCCGCCACCCGGACCCGCGAGCCCGCGAACCCTAACTCCGCCGAGCTGGCCGCCGCCGCCACCGTTCCGCCGTTTTCGCCGCCATCCGCCAAGGTGAGCTGCACCCCAAGCTTCGCCTTGTCACGGGCGATGCGATGGTGTCCATCGCGGCCGCTGAAGCCGCTTCTGTGCGCCGCAACACGCCGCCGAACTCGCGCCGCCCCGCGGCTCCGCCGGCCCGCGCCGCGTCGACCCCCGCTCCGGCGCCCGCGCCCTCGGCGACGCGCGCGGGTGCGCCTTGCTGCCGGCGTCGCGCGCGTGCTCCGGCCGCGCTCTAGTGGCCCGTAGCGCCCCGCCGCGCAGAGATCGCCGCCGTGACCATGGCCGAGTCGCCGGGGTCAACCCGCCCGTCGGCCGGTCCACGGTGGACCCGGTGGACTTGGTCACGCGTGGTCCATGGGCGGTCCACCGGCCCGGCCCGTCCCGCGCCGCCACGTGGCCGCCGCCAGGTCAACGCCGCCGTCGCCGGCACTTTTGCAGAAAGGCCCTCGGCCTTTACACTAACTGCAAGATTGGTCCACCTCGGTTCAAATCTAATTACGACTTAGTCCAGGTTTTACGATTTAACCTGATCTTGTATAGGCCGTAGTTTACTCATTTTAACTCCGTTTTCGAGTGATTTAATACTTGTTGGAATCGTCTCGTGAGTAGAATCTTTATATGCTATTGTTTACTGCAGATTACTTGTTTTGGTGTACTGTTCTGATTAGAATATGTTTGCTTGCATGTAATGCTCGTGTGCTTGATTGCGACGAATAGAGAACGCGTCGTGGGTGAAGGAGGAACAGCAGGACCAGCAGGATCCCGTGCACTTTGACCTCAATCAAGGCAAGTACGGACCCCTGAACATATTGATCCCATGAACTATAATGATTGCATGCATGTGTCTAATACATCAAACCTAAGGACATACTAGCCACTACTATCCAAATATCACCCATGGGGGTTTATAGATAGGATATAGGTCCGCTAGTGCTCCTCTTACCTACTCACTAATGATGTACTATTAAAATGCTGCTTTAGTAAAATTTGTTGGTAATGACTAACGGTC
This sequence comes from Themeda triandra, assembly GCA_018135685.1. NCBI lineage: Eukaryota > Viridiplantae > Streptophyta > Magnoliopsida > Poales > Poaceae > Themeda > Themeda triandra. The sequence continues at coordinate 31,995 of JAENPR010002831.1, read as the reverse complement.
ATTGTTGGAGGTGGTTGATGCGGGAGGCATCGTTTGTTGGTGGAGCAAGAGGGATGCGGATGTTAGTGTGGTGCTCGTGGCGACGAGGGCATCCGTGTGCACGCTCTCCGTAAGGACCGATTCCTAGACGGTTCAGGACAGACAATCCGTGCGACTCCAGGCTATATGGCTCGGGCTTGGCAAAGTATCGGGAGTCATCATAGGTAGGCTTGGTAAAGGTGCCCAGAAGTTAGAAGCATGAGGGTTGGTGCCATAGCTATGGGACGTCTCTCATGTGCTTGGGACATTGCTGATCGGGATACCACTACCTATGACCCATGAACAGCCTCGTAGTGAGACCCTGCTCATTCACCTTGGAAGTGTCTTTGGGAGTAATTAACCTTGACCGAAGGAATCACGACCGGAGGGAAAGTGTACACCTCTGCGCGAGAGTTTGATCAAACCGATATATCGTCCGAGCTCTCGGTATGAGCGGCCCAAATGCCCTCGGATTAGCAAATGGTTTTCATGGCTCGTTGGAGATGGTTAAAGGAGGTTGCTACCTTGGTTCTATAGGGATTGCGATCCCATGTTACCCGAGATGGCTATCCTCTTTTATATGATGATATATATATACTACTTATATAATGATGTTAATTCAACTCTTAATTCCACCGGAACATTAATTAAGGGTTGGGTTCTCTACCAAGATGATTAGTAAAACGAGGTTGCTAAATAAAATATGACTCAACTAAAATGCTATTGCAGTCTACCTTTCAAGCTTTTTACCTTTGATCGGCCTTGCATTATCATTATTATTCCTGCTTGCGGAGTTCGACATGGACTCATTCTTGCTATAGTTGCTAGTTCCAGCTGATGATTCGGATTGCGAGTTCCCCGGAGGATCTACCTGGATTTTAGGCTCGTGGTGCTGCCGTTGACCTTTCCCGTGGCGAAGGGTTCATTGCTTCGTCGTCGTGTCGTCGTCATGTCGTTGTGTCGTTGATGTCATAGGGTTTCGTTATGTTAAACACTTCGGTTATGTTTTTCGCTTAAAGCCGAGTTAGACATTATTGTAATAAAGATACTCTTATACATTGATTCCCTTTATTGTAATCGATACATGTGATGATGGTATTATTAATGATGTCACGGCATTGTGTGAATTGATCTTGGGCACACATGCATTTGTAACCCGGTTTTGCTACCTTGTAAACCGGGGTGTGACAGTAGCATAGTCGTGTGTGCAAATATGGCGGTTCTAGAGCGGTGGAGCCATGGTTATGGGCCATTCGGGTTCTTGGGCGGCAACAAATGCTATGGTCGAGAGGCCGGCGGTGTCAAAACGCCTTAACCATACACTAGTAGGGAAGTTCTCATCGATGACCTTCCCCATTGGTCACCGAAGATGCTCGAATGGTCATAGAGATTAATTTGTGATGATTTTGTGACGAAAATGACTTGGTCATTGATGGCGCGCCACACATTTTCTGTTGTGACCAATTGGACATTTTCGTCACGGATGGGGACTTCATTCCGTGACGAAATAAGCATCGTCATGTTATTGAATTCAATCTATGACGATTGCTTTTGGTCACGGATGAAGGCTCGTTTTGGTCATAATTTGTTGTCCATCGGTTGTCCTAACGCCATCGCTAACGGCGTTAGTCTTGTGTGACGTCTCCATTTCGTCACGTATAGACCCGTTTTGTCATCATTATTGGCCATTTGGAATCGCCCCGACGGCGTATGCCACCGGGGCATGACATCATCGCTGACGTGGCGATGACGTCATCCCCGACATGGCAGATGACATCATCGCTGACGTGGCGAGATGACATCATCACCGACGTGGATGCCATCGAAATCGTCACAAATACATTTTGAAATCGACACAATACATTTTCAAATCGACATAGATACATCTTGAAATCGACAAAATACATTTTGAAATCGACACAAGATACATTTTAAAATCGACACAACACATTTTCAATTACCATACAACTTAATTAATCAACACTAAACTCGCCCACCAGCAACTAAGCTCAGCCCACCAACATTACTAAACTCAGTTCACCAACACTAGATTTCATCACTACTAACATAAGTGCTTGATTAATTAACCACTAGCAGCAGCGCTTTCTGGTCATGCCCACCACCAGCAGCGCTCATGTCGAAGAAGAGTTGTTGAGGGACAAGATATGCTTGAGCAGCGCATTGTTCTCCTCCATTGCCTTGTTGTTACCTTGGGATGTGTTCATCATACTGGAGATAAAAATAGGTACCATTCCTGAAGAAAATAGAAATAATATTAAATATGGTGCTAGCATATTCGAAGGGTGTATTTTAGTTTACAATATACCTTTAGATGACAAGATGCTTACAAAATTCTGTTCCGATCGATGGTATACCAGTTCCTTAAAGATAAATAAAGGATAGGAATCCATTCATTCTACGCCTGCAAACACATACGGAGTCGAGTCTCGCATATCTAACAGATAAAGTAAATGTCGATCGCATCAAAACAATAAAACAAATCCATGAATCTACAATTTATACTACCTAGCAGCAGGGTCAATTGGAATAATGTAAGGATCTGTTACTTATAAATGTTATATCTTCTGACAAAAGAATTCAATCTGAGTGGCCAATGGATGACTTCCTCAAACATAAATTCTATCATGCGTAGTGTTGTCTCCTGAATTTCTTTCTTTCTTCCTAGGAAAGACTGACATAATAAAATTAGCAAGCTAAAATGAAAGTAATAAGACTCCCACATGACATTTGTTCAGCTGGTAATATAAAGGTTATATCATGGCAAAAGAGAACAAGTGGGTTAGAGTCTCCTCAGCTTTCTATTTTTAAGCGGATCACGTAAGCAAAACCGACACTATGCACATACAATACTAATAAAGATTATGACTGGATAACATGCATCATATCAAAATTTTTGGGTTCCTCATGATCAATAATAACCATGCAAATGGAAGTACAGCAAAGTAAAAAAGTATGTTTTGGCATAATTTTGTAATAATCTAGGTCAGTTACATCCAGTTACAATTGTTAAGTACAACAAAGTTACAAGCATATCATAGCAAGGATCAAGGCAGATCTAACCGATCTACATGGTTACAGAAACATTAAGGCAGAAACTGATTCACTAATTTGGCATATAAAAGAACAGCAAGATTAATAGAAGCCGGATTACTAATTTGGCAAGTTTCAGAATGTAAAAGGAAATGCAGTACTGGGGAAAAAAAGCACTTCCTCTGCAGCTTGTAAGCTTGTAACAGTAGCGTAGCTAATTCATTGGGGAAAAACATAGATAATTCTTTGACACACTATGTGTCCGTCATTAAAGTTAGATGAACCATGCATGTTACAGTAGCACTGAATATCATGAGCTTTATGCCTGGACGGCAGTAACAAGAAGGTGGAGAAAAAGAGCCTTCAAATCAAATAGTTAAAATCTGAAACTAGAATCCTGGATCAAAACGGGTAGAGATTTAGCCAAAAAGAGATCACATGCTACTCAATAACAGAAACGTAGAAGAACCACAAGAGATCACACGCCACAGGCTGGAATTAGGAGGTTGCAGGCAAACCTACACCCGTTTCTATCCCTAACAAAAGCCAAAACAATCTACCTGGTGCTAACAAACAGGAAGAGATCTGTCCACAGTGTTTTGCCATAAAAAAACAAACAGGAATCTAATAAACTAGATTTCTGATAACAGCAAAGACATGAATCTACCTGTTGCTATATGGACGAGAGAACTCATGTTCATCTTCTACTTCGAGAGTCATATGGATGGGCGCTCAAGGCCGTGAATTCGGTGGTGGCACCGATGCCCCGAGGAAGGGGCGTTCGGATGGAGGCGACACCGGCAGCGTCCCCGGAGGGAGGCGGCATCGGGGATGTATTGGACAGAGGCGGCGCCTTGTGGCCCTCGCGCGGCGGCGTTGGTGGTTTCCAGATCGCGATCTATTTTTTTTGAGGATACGAATAGGACGGGGGAGGTTAGACCATTAATAAGTTTCAAAAAGGAGGTTAGACCATTAATATATGGCGCTTTTCCCTCTTTTCTTTTGTGTGCACAAATTTAGCGGCAGGAAATGCCAGACAATTTTTGAAGGGAATTCGGCACTCGGTTTTTTAGCCTCTCGAGCCTTCATTTTGGCGCCTTAACGTAGTTTTAGGCGGTATGGTATATTTTTCATACACATAGGTCATTTTTCAAATATAACTTTTGCATACATATTCAAATATATATTTAGGTAAATTTTTATGAGTACACACAGTTCAATTTATAAATTGTTCCAATCATCGAGGAATTACTATATCTTAAAAAAATTGATTAATCCCTCATTTGAATAAAAATTTAAGGTTTAAAAATAGTTGACCATGGTAATATGTCATTTGAATTACTAATGTTATCTAATTAAGGGGCAAATAATCCATACTAATTCTCTATACCGATCTCTGCATAGATCTGAGTAAATGTTTGTCCAAGTTTGATATATAGCCCCGCCTATTGTATATATTTATTGATTTTTCATATTTTTCATAACTTTCTCTCGCATAGAGCAATAAGGGCTTCTCTCGCATAGAGCATATAGTCCCGCATGTGCCTCTTCTCTTGTGACGAACAGGCCCACCCGGTGAAAACTATCGGGATCATATTCCCCGTCTAACGGAGGGTTACTTTCTTGTTTTGGGCTACGATGGGGATGTGGGTGACGTTGAAGGTGCCGCGCGATGCAGGGTCTTGGCGGATTGAGGCTTGAGAGACCCTCTCAAATTTCAATGTCCAGGGAGGTGGAGCCAAGCGTAGTGGGGAAATTACTTGGCGTGCGTCCAATATCTAGATCGATTGTGTTTCCTCACCGGGGGTTTCCCCTAATAAGAAATTTTCGGTGCAACCTCTTAGTGCGCAGAGCCACAGAAGGAATGACATGGCCATATTTTGTCTCTATTTATCTCTGTAGTCGTAAGTTAGTTGTTTACAAGGTGTTTAGGATCATGGTGTGAGTGTGTGGTGTAGGTGGGTGCCTATATACGAACAAGTGCTACAACCGTATCTAGATGAGAGGTGTTTCAAAATATAGTACAAGTAGTAGTAGTCGGAATATTCAATTAAAAATGTAGGAATCTTCAATTTATTTATTTTTAATGTTGGAATGAAATAAATACATTTTTAAAAAATTCATTGTAGTTGGAATGATTCAATTTAAAAAGTTTAACAAAAAAATAGAATAAAAAATTAGCTCAGCAAAACACCAAACCCAAGCAGTTCCAACGTGTTTGGAATGACATATACGATAAAGAAGTACAATGCAATTCCGTTCTTTCAACATTTATAAGCTACGCTTCATACTTCATGTGTTTCCAAATAGCGAGGTGGTACTCATGTACCATCGTGCGGCTACAGCCAACAGTTTTTTTTTTTATTTTTTATTTTTTTTTAGCAACAACAGCCAACAGATGCCAAATGACCTGGAACCAGTCTCCAAAGCCCAGCCCAAAACTCACTAACCTAGCTAGCGGCCACACGCACTCACCCTCCGTGAGCCGCCCTGTGCCGTCCCCGTGGACGATCGACCTGTAGTCATCTTTTATTTTTTTAGGAAAGGCTCGGCATCACGTTTAAGTAACATAGAGTTCAAGGACTAACGTAAACACTTCTATAGCGCAATGGAGAGACAGTTTTAGTTTCTACTTGAGCTCCCGCGTTCGACCCTAATAGGGGTCAATTTTTTTGTTTTTTCAACATTTTTTGTGCATGTTATTTTTTTACATATATTTGTTAATGTTTTGATGACAGATTTTTAATTAGTTTGTTATTTATTAATGGTCATGCCATAAATTCAAATGATTTTGACAAAATGGAACCATACATCCCCCACAAAGCATGAACATCTCTCTTAGTAACATGGCTATGTGTGGGGCATGTTTGCCCTTTCCGAGGATGTAAATGACGACTTTCGAGAATGAGTTGAAACTTTTTTGCCGTTATTATACAGAAAAATGAGGTGTCCATGCAAGTTTTGAGATTTTTCTGGCTAGCTTAGGGTATTTTAACATTTATACTCCACTATACAACAACAAATTACAATAATAGGCAAACTTGGTCGAAAATTTCACGGATGCACATAACATCACAGTTTGGCTCTAAAAACATTTCATAAAATTTTCAAATAATTTGGACAAGGTGGCATTGTACAACTTGAACAAGCATTAACAACTCTCACGAAGTGATAAGGCTTTATGTGAGACATGTATCTCCATTGTGAGGATGTAGTGGCCACTTTCTCAAAATGAGTTGAAACTTTTTTGTCATTATTATACAGCAAAATGAGGTGTCCATGCAAGTTTTGAGATTTTTTTCGCTAGCTTAGGGTATTTTAACATTTATCTTTCATAAATCCAACAAAAAATTATAGTAATAGGCAAAGATGGTCATAAAATTGCATAGATGCACACAACATCATAGTTTAGCTCTAAAAGCATCCCGTAAAATTTTCAAATGATCTGGACAAGGTGGCATTATACAACTTGTACAAGCATTAACAGCTCTCACGAAGTGATAAGGCTTTATGTGAGACATGTATCTCCTTTGTGAGGATGTGCATGATAAATAAGAAAAAATGTAATAAGATGTTTGAAAATGAATAAGGTTATTAAGTAATAATATACTAATTAAAAATCTGGTAAAAATGATCATAGAGAATTTTAAAAATAATAAATACAAAAAAGTTGGAAAAACAAAAAAAATGACACCCATTGGGTTCGAACCAAGGAGCTCGTTGCCTAAGTCAAATTGCCTTACCATGGCACCATTGAAATGATTTCAATAGATTTGGAGCGAAGTTTTACTTAACACGTACGGGCCGGGGTCCGCTCTCCTCTCCTCCGGCACAGTCGCTCGCTCGGTGACCCCCACCGTAACATTACCTTTGCTGCTCCGGTCTCGGCCATAACGCACGAGGAATCAACGGGGAAGTCGAGAACTGTTTCCTCTTTCCTAGGATCCAAAAGTTCGAATTTTTTCGAAACAACTTTCTCGAGATTGAACCATGATCCATTCAATTAATGTGCCTACTAACAAATCGGGTGGTTAAAATTACAAATAAAACAAATACATAACTTTAACAACTAAGATGACTTACTCTAGCGGTAACGCTCTTACCATCTTCGCCCGGTCCCGGGTTCGAACTCCCGCGGCCGCAATTTTTTGATCCGAAATATGCTGCTTTTAGCCTGCTTTCTTAAGGAGATATTGGGCCGGCCAACTTGCGGCTGTTTTAAAAAAAAAAATAAAAGTTGCGGGTTGCAATTATCTCGGAGATATTGGGCCGGCCAACTCGCGGGCCGCCGTTCGGAAAAAGGCCGGCCAACTCGCGGGCTGTTGTTTCAAAAAAAATAAAAGTCACCGGTTGCAATTATCTCTGTCTGCGGCCCGCTTGCCCCCGTTTAGCCCGGCTATTGGCGGCCCGACTTTCCCTAAAGAAAATTATCGGCCCGGCATGCTTGTGTGCTGCCAACGACGTGAAGTGCGGCTCAAAAAAAAAGACGTCGTCAAGTGCAAGCTGTTGTGGAGTGAGACCAATACTACCAAAGCTGATGTGATGAATATGTTTCGACGTTTGATGGCCGAAACGAGGCAAATTAGCGATGACGATATCAAATCTAATTTGTGACCAATATGTTTCATCATTACAATGCAGCTCACGATCAACACAATCCATGACGATTCCCTTGTGTTGTTCCATGACGTTCCTTTAATTTTCGTCATCAATTTTCAAGGCAAATCTTCGTCACTTGCAATGTATGACGAAGCTACAAATTTCGTCATAGTATGCTACCATTCCGTGTCGAAAGTAACAAGCGTCACGAGCAAATGGTCACCGATGATCACTTTCCTACTAGTGATAGTGCATGGGCGTGCTTGACTTGGTGCGAGGAGCCGTAGGATGCGCAGGAACCGGCCGTGCGGCAGCAAAGTCGTGTGTGCAAATATGGCAGTTCTGGAGCCGTGGAGCCGAGGTTAAGTGCCGTTCAGGCTCTTGAGTGACGGCAAACGCTATGGTAGAGAGGCCAGAGGTGTCAAAATGCCTTAACCATGGCGTACAGGCATGCTTGACTCAGAGCCGGGAGCCATAAAATGCGTTAGAACCGACCGTGCGGCAGCATGGTCGAGTGTGCAAATATGGCAGTTTTGGAGCCGTGGAGGCATGTTAAGGGCCCTTCAGGCTCTCAGGTGATGGAAAACTCTATGGTGGAGAGGTGAGAGGCATCAAAATGGCTTAACCATGGCGTACAGGCGTGCTTGACCCGGTGCCGAGAGCCATAGGATGCACGGGATCCGGCCGTGCGGCACACGTCGTGTGTGCAATTATGGATGTTCTGGAGTCGTGGAGCTGTAGTTAAGGGCCGTTCGGGCTCTCGGGTGATGACAAACATTGTGGTGGTGAGGCCGGAGGCATCAAAATGCCTTAACCATGGCATACGGCCGTGCTTGACCTAGTGTCAAGAGCTGTAGGACACGCAGGAACCGGTTGTGCGGTAGCATATTCGTGTGTGCAAATATGGCAGTTCTAGAGCTGTGGAGCCATGGTTAAGGGCCATTCAGGTTCTCGAGGCGGCAACAAATGCTGTGGTGGAGAGGCTAGAGGTGTCAAAATGCCTTAACCATGGCGTACGGGCATGCTTGACTCAGTGCCGGGAGCCATAGGATGCGTTGGAACCGACCGTGCGGCAGCATGGTCGTGTGTGCAAATATGGCGGTTCGGAGCCGTGGAGCCAAGGTTAAGGGCCGTTCGGGCTCTCGAGCGATGGCAAACGCTATGGTAGAGAGGCCGAGAGGTGTTAAAATGCCTTAACCATGGCGTACGGGCATGCTTGACTCGGTGCGAGAGCCATAGGATGCGTTGGAACCGGCCGTGCGGCGGCATGGTCGTGTGTGCAAATATGGCAGTTTGCGGCCGTGGAGCTGTGGTTAAGGGCCCTTCGGGCTCTCGGGTGATGAAAAACTCTATGGTGGAGAGGTGAGAGGCATCAAAATGGCTTAACCATGGCGTACGGGCGTGCTTGACCCGGTGCCAAGAGCCGTAGGATGCACGGGATCCGGGCGTGCGGCGGCACGGTCGTGTGTGCAATTATGGATGTTCGGGAGTCGTGGAGCTATAGTTAAGGGCCGTTCGGGCTCTCGGGTGATGACAAATATTGTGGTGGTGAGGCCGAGGGCGTCAAAATGCCTTAACCATGGCATACGGTCATGCTTGACCTAGTGTTGAGAGCTATAGGACATGCGAGGCCGGGCGTGCGGTAGCATAGTCGTGTGTGCAAATGTGGCGGTTCTAGAGCTATGGAGCCATGGTTAAGGGCCATTCGGGTTCTCGGGCGATAATAAACGCTGTGGTGGAGAGGCCAAAGGTGTTAAAACACCTTAACCATGGTGCATGGGCGTGCTTGACTTGGTGCGAGGAGCCGTAGGACGATAGGAACCGGCCGTGCGGCGGCAAAGTCGTGTGTGCAAATATGGCGGTTCTGGAGCCGTGGAGCCGAGGTTAAGGGCCGTTCGGGCTCTCGAGCGACGACAAAAACGCTATGGTAGAGAGCCGGAGGTGTCAAAATGCCTTAACCATGGCGTACGGGCTTGCTTGACTCGGTGCCGGGAGCCATAGGACGCGTTGGAACCGACCATGCGGCAGCATGGTCGTGTGTGCAAATGTGGCAGTTTTACTGCCGTGGAGCCATGGTTAAGGGCCCTTTAGGCTCTCAGGTGATGGAAAACTCTATGGTGGAGATGTGAGAGGCATCAAAATGGCTTAACCATGGCGTACGGGTGTGCTTGAACCGGTGCCGAGAGCCGTAGGATGCACAGGATCCGGCCGTGCGCCAGCACGGTCGTGTGTGCAATTATGGATGTTACGGGTCGTGGAGCTATAGTTAAGGGCCATTCGGGCTCTCGGGTGATGACAAACATTGTGGTGGTGGGGCCAGAGGTGTCAAAACACCTTAACCATGGCATACGATCGTGCTTGACCTAGTGTCGAGAGCTATAGGACATGCAGGAACTGGCTGTGCGGTAGCATAGTCGTGTGTGCAAATATGGCAGTTCTAGAGCTATGGAGCCATGGTTAAGGGCCATTCGAGTTCTCGGGTGGTAATAAACGCTGTGGTGGAGAGGCCAAAGGTGTTAAAATGCCTTAACCATGGTGCATGGGCGTGCTTGACTTGGTGCGAGGAGCCGTAGGATGCATAGGAACCGGCCGTGCGGCGGCACGGTCGTGTGTGCAAATATGGCGGTTCGGAGCCGTGGAGCCGAGGTTAAGGGCCGTTCGGGCTCTCGAGCGACGACAAACGCTATGGTAGAGAGGCCGGAGGTGTCAAAATGCCTTAACCATGGCGTACGGGCTTGCTTGACTCGGTGCCGGGAGCCATAGGACGCGTTGGAACCGACCATGCGGCAGGCATGGTCGTGTGTGCAAATGTGGCGGTTTTGCGCCGTGGAGCCATGGTTAAGGGCCCTTCGAGGCTCTCGGGTGATGGAAAACTCTATGGTGGAGAGGTGAGAGGCATCAAAATGGCTTAACCATGGCGTACGGGTGTGCTTGAACCGGTGCCGAGAGCCGTAGGATGCATAGGATCCGGCCGTGCGCCGGCACGATCGTGTGTGCAATTATGGATGTTACGGAGTCGTGGAGCTATAGTTAAGGGCCGTTCGGCTCTCGGGTGATGACAAACATTGTGGTGGTGGGGCCGGAGGTGTCAAAATGCCTTAACCATGGCATACGGTCGTGCTTGACCTAGTGTCGAGAGCTGTAGGACACGTAGGAACCGGGCCGTGCGGTAGCATAGTCGTGTGTGCAAATATGGCGGTTCTAGAGCGGTGGAGCCATGGTTAAGGGCCATTCGGGTTCTTGGGCGGCAACAAATGCTGTGGTCGAGAGGCCAGCGGTGTCAAAACGCCTTAACCATAGTGCATGGGCGTGCTTGACTTGGTGCGAGGAGCCGTAGGATGCGCGGGAACCGGCCGTGCGGCAGCAAAGTCGAGTGTGCAAATATGGCGGTTACGGAGCCGTCGAGCCGAGGTTAAGTGCCGTTCGGGCTCTCGAGTGACGGCAAACGCTATGGTAGAGAGGCCGGAGGTGTCAAAATGCCTTAACCATGTTGTACGGGCATGCTTGACTCGGAAGCCGGGAGCCATAAAATGCGTTGGAACCGACCATGCGGCGGCATGGTCGAGTGTGCAAATATGGCAGTTTTGGAGCCGTGGAGGCATGGTTAAGGGCCCTTCGGGCTCTCGGGTGATGGAAAACTCTATGGTGGAGAGGTGAGAGGCATCAAAATGGCTTAACCATGGCGTACGGGCGTGCTTGACCCGGTGCCGAGAGCCATAGGATGCACGGGATCCGGCCGTGCGGCGGCACGATCGTGTGTGCAATTATGTATGTTACGGAGTCGTGGAGCTGTAGTTAAGGGCCGTTCGGGCTCTCGGGTGATGACAAACATTGTGGTGGTGAGGCCGGAGGCATCAAAACGCCTTAACCATGGCATACGGTCATGCTTGACCTAGTGTCAAGAGCATGCGACACGCATGAACCGGCGTGCGGTAGCATATTCGTGTGTGCAAATATGGCGGTTCTAGAGTCAGCTGTGGAGCCATGGTTAAGGGCCATTCGGGTTCTCGGGCGGCATCAAACGCTGTGGTGGAGAGGCTAGAGGTGTCAAAATGCCTTAACCATGGCGTACGGGCATGCTTGACTCGGTGCCGGGAGCCATAGGATGCGTTGGGCCGGCCGTGCGGCAGCATGGTCGTGTGTGCAAATATGGCGGTTCTGGAGCCGTGGAGCCAAGGTTAAGCGCCGTTCGGGCTCTCGAGCGATGGCAAACGCTATGGTAGAGAGGCCAGAGGTGTCAAAATGCCTTAACCATGGCGTACGGGCATGCTTGACTCGGTCGAGAGCCATAGGATGCGTTGGAACCGACCGTGCGGCAAGCATAGTCGTGTGTGCAAATATGGCGGTTTTGCGGCCGTGGAGCGTGGTTAAGGGCCCTTCGGGCTCTCGGGTGATGGAAAACTCTATGGGGGAGAGGTGAGAGGCATCAAAATGGCTTAACCATGGCGTACGGGCGTGCTTGACCCGGTGCCGAGAGCCATAGGATGCACGGGATCCGGCCGTGCAGCGGCACGGTCGTGTGTGCAATTATGGATGTTCGGAGTCGTGGAGCTGTAGTTAAGGGCCGTTCGGGCTCTCGGGTGATGACAAACATTGTGGTGGTGAGGCCGGAGGCATCAAAATGCCTTAACCATGGCATACGATCATGCTTGACCTAGTGTCAAGAGCTGTAGGACACGCACGAACCGGGCTTGTGCGGTCGCATATTCGTGTGTGCAAATATGGCGGTTCTAGAGCCGTGGAGCCATGGTTAAGGGCCATTCGGGTTCTCGAGGCCGCAACAAACGCTGAGGTGGAGAGGCTAGAGGTGTCAAAATGCCTTAACCATGGCGTACGGGCATGCTTGACTCGGTGCCGGGAGCCATAGGATGCGTTGGAACCGGCCGTGCGGCAGCATGGTCGTGTGTGCAAATATGGCGGTTACGGAGCCGTGGAGCCAAGGTTAAGCGCCGTTCGGGCTCTCGAGCGATGGCAAATGCTATGGTAGAGAGGCCGGAGGTGTCAAAATGCCTTAACCATGGTGTACGGGCATGCTTGACTCGGTCTTAGGAGAGCCATAGGATGCGTTGGAACCGGCCGTGCGGCAGCATGGTCGTGTGTGCAAATATGGCGGTTTCGCGGCCGTGGAGCTATGGTTAAGGGCCCTTCAGGCTCTCGGGTGATGAAAAACTCTATGGTGGAGAGGTGAGAGGTATCAAAATGGCTTAACCATGGCGTACGGGCGTGCTTGACCCGGTGCCGAGGCCGTAGGATGCACGGGATCCGGGCGTGCGGCAGCACGTCGTGTGTGCAATTATGGATGTTCAGGTCGTGGAGCTATAGTTAAGGGCCGTTCGGGCTCTCGGGTGATGACAAATATTGTGGTGGTGAGGCCGGAGGTGTCAAAACGCCTTAACCATGGCATACGGTCGTGCTTGACCTAGTGTCGAGAGCTATAGGACATGCGGGAACTGGCCGTGCGGTAGCATAGTCGTGTGTGCAAATATGGCGGTTCTAGAGCGGTGGAGCCATGGTTAAGGGCCATTCGGGTTCTTGGGCGGCAATAAATGCTATGGTCGAGAGGCCGCGGTGTCAAAATGCCTTAACCATAGTGCATGGGCGTGCTTGACTTGGTGCGAGGAGCCGTAGGATGCGCGGAACCGGCCGTGCGGCGGCAAGTCGTGTGTGCAAATATGGCGGTTACGGAGCCGTGGAGCCGAGGTTAAGTGCCGTTCGGGCTCTCGAGTGACGGCAAACACTGTGGTAGAGAGGCCGGAGGTGTCAAAATGCCTTAACCATGGCGTACGGGCATGCTTGACTCGAGCCGGGAGCCATAAAATGCGTTGGAACCGACCGTGCGGCGGCATGGTCGAGTGTGCAAATATGGCGGTTTTGGAGCCGTGGAGGCATGGTTAAGGGCCCTTCGGGCTCTCGAGGTGATGGAAAACTCTATGGTGGAGAGGTGAGAGGCATCAAAATGTCTTAACCATGGCGTACGGGCGTGCTTGACCCGGTGCCGAGAGCCATAGGATGCACGGGATCCGACCGTGCGGCGGCACGGTCGTGTGTGCAATTATGGATGTTAGGAGTCGTGGAGCTGTAGTTAAGGGCCTTTCGAGGCTCTCGGGTGATGACAAACATTGTGGTGGTGAGGCCGGAGAGGCATCAAAATGCCTTAACCATGGCATACGGTCATGCTTGACCTAGTGTCAAGAGCTGTAGGACACGCATGAACCGGGCGTGCGGTAGCATATTCGTGTGTGCAAATATGGCGGTTCTAGAGCCGTGGAGCCATGGTTAAGGGCCATTCGGGTTCTCGGCGGCAACAAACGCTGTGGTGGAGAGGCTAGAGGTGTCAAAATGCCTTAACCATGGCGTCGGGCATGCTTGACTCGGTGCCGGGAGCCATAGGATGCGTTGGACCGGCCGTGCGGCGGCATGGTCGTGTGTGCAAATATGGCGGTTCGGAGCCGTGGAGCCAAGGTTAAGCGCCGTTCGGGCTCTCGAGCGATGGCAAACGCTATGGTAGAGAGGCTAGAGGTGTCAAAATGCCTTAACCATGGCGTACGGGCATGCTTGACTCGTCTTGAGCCATAGGATGCGTTGGAACCGGCCGTGCGACGGCATAGTCGTGTGTGCAAATATGGCGTTTTTGCAGCCGTGGAGGCTGTGGTTAAGGGCCCTTCGGGCTCTCGGGTGATGGAAAACTCTATGGGGAGAGGTGAGAGGCATCAAAATGGCTTAACCATGGTGTACGGGCGTGCTTGACCCGGTGCCGAGAGCCATAGGATGCACGGGGATCCGGCCGTGCGGCGGCACGGTCGTGTGTGCAATTATGGATGTTACGGAGTCGTGGAGCTGTAGTTAAGGGCCGTTCGGGCTCTCGGGTGATGACAAACATTGTGGTGGTGAGGCCGGAGGCATCAAAACGCCTTAACCATGGCATACGATCATGCTTGACCTAGTGTCAAGAGTCAGGACACGCACGAACCGGGCGTGCGGTCGCATATTCGTGTGCAAATATGGCGGTTCTAGAGGCTGTGGAGCCATGGTTAAGGGCCATTCGGGTTCTTAGGCCGCAACAAACGCTGTGGTGGAGAGGCTAGAGGTGTCAAAATGCCTTAACCATGGCGTACGGGCATGCTTGACTCGGTGCGGGATCCATAGGATGCGTTGGACCGGCCGTGCGGGGCATGGTCGTGTGTGCAAATATGGCGGTTCTGGAGCCGTGGAGCCAAGGTTAAGCGCCGTTCGGGCTCTCGGCGATGGCAAATGCTATGGTAGAGAGGCCAGAGGTGTCAAAATGCCTTAACCATGGTGTACGGGCATGCTTGACTCGGTCTTGAGAGCCATAGGATGCGTTGGAACCGGCCGTGCGGCGGCATGGTCGTACGTGCAAATATGGCGGTTTTGCGGCCGTGGAGCTATGGTTAAGGGCCCTTCGGGCTCTCGGGTGATGAAAAACTCTATGGTGGAGAGGTGAGAGGCATCAAAATGGCTTAACCATGGCGTACGGGCGTGCTTGACCCGGTGCCGAGAGCCGTAGGATGCACGGGATCCGGGGCGTGCGGCAGGCACGGTCGTGTGTGCAATTATGGATGTTACGGAGTCGTGGAGCTATAGTTAAGGGCCGTTCGGGCTCTCGGGTGATGACAAATATTGTGGGTGGTGAGGCCGGAGGTGTCAAAACGCCTTAACCATGGCATACGGTCGTGCTTGACCTAGTGTCGAGAGCTATAGGACATGCGAGGAACTGGCGTGCGGTAGCATAGTCGTGTGTGCAAATATGGCAGTTCTAGAGCGGTGGAGCCATGGTTAAGGGCCATTCGGGTTCTTGGGCGACAACAAATGCTGTGGTCGAGAGGCCAGCGGTGTCAAAATGCCTTTACCATAGTGCATGGGCGTGCTTGACTTGGTGCGAGGAGCCGTAGGATGCGCGAGAACCGGCCGTGCGGCGGCAAAGTCGTGTGTGCAAATATGGCGGTTACGGAGCCGTGGAGCCGAGGTTAAGTGCCGTTCGGGCTCTCGAGTGATGGCAAACGCTATGATAGAGAGGCCAGAGGTGTCAAAATGCCTTAACCATGGCGTACAAGCAAGCTTGACTCAGAGCCGGGAGCCATAAAATGCGTTGGAACCGGCCGTGCGGCGGCATGGTCGAGTGTGCAAATATGGCGGTTTTGGAGCCGTGGAGGCATGGTTAAGGGCCCTTCGGGCTCTCGGGTGATGGAAAACTCTATGGTGGAGAGGTGAGAGGCATCAAAATGGCTTAACCATGGCGTACGGGCGTGCTTGACCTGGTGCCGAGAGCCATAGGATGCACAGGATCCGGCCGTGCGGCAGCACGGTCGTGTGTGCAATTATGGATGTTACTGGAGTCGTGGAGCTATAGTTAAGGGCCGTTCGGGCTCTCGGGTGATGACAAACATTGTGGTGGTGAGGCCGGAGGCATCAAAATGCCTTAACCATGGCATACGGTCATGCTTGACCTAGTGTCAAGAGCATGCGACACGCACGAACCGGGCGTGCGGTAGCATATTCGTGTGTGCAAATATGGCGGTTCTAGAGCGTGGAGCCATGGTTAAGGGCCATTCGGGTTCTCGGGCGGCAACAAACGCTGTGGTGGAGAGGCTAGAGGTGTCAAAATGCCTTAACCATGGCGTACGGGCATGCTTGACTCGGTGCCGGGAGCCATAGGATGCGTTGGCCGACCGTGCGGCAGCATGGTCGTGTGTGCAAATATGGCGGTTCTGGAGCCGTGGAGCCAAGGTTAAGCACCGTTCGGGCTCTCGGCGATGGCAAATGCTATGGTAGAGAGGCCGAGGTGTCAAAATGCCTTAACCATGGCGTACGGGCATGCTTGACTCGGTGCGAGAGCCATAGGATGCGTTGGAACCGGCCGTGCGGCGGCATGGTCGTGTGTGCAAATATGGCGGTTATGCGGCCATGGAGGCGTGGTTAAGGGCCCTTCGGGCTCTCGGGTGATGGAAAACTCTATGGGGGAGAGGTGAGAGGCATCAAAATGGCTTAACCATGGCGTACGGGCGTGCTTGACCCGGTGCCGAGAGCCATAGGATGCACGGGGATCCGACCGTGCGGCAGCACGGTCGTATGTGCAATTATGGATGTTACGGAGTCGTGGAGCTGTAGTTAAGGGCCGTTCGGGCTCTCGGGTGATGACAAACATTGTGGTGGTGAGGCCGGAGGCATCAAAACGCCTTAACCATGGCATACGATCATGCTTGACCTAGTGTCAAGAGCAATAGGACACGCACGAACCGGGCGTGCGGTCGCATATTCGTGTGTGCGAATATGGCGGTTCTAGAGCTGTGGAGCCATGGTTAAGGGCCATTCGGGTTCTCGAGGCCACAACAAACGCTGTGGTGGAGAGGCTAGAGGTGTCAAAATGCCTTAACCATGGCGTACGGGCATGCTTGACTCGGTGCCGGGAGCCATAGGATGCGTTGGCCCGACCGTGCGGCGGCATGGTCGTGTGTGCAAATATGGCAGTTCTGGAGCCGTGGAGCCAAGGTTAAGCGTCGTTTAGGCTCTCGAGCGATGGCAAACGCTATGGTAGAGAGGCCAGAGGTGTCAAAATGCCTTAACCATGGTGTACGGGCATGCTTGACTCAGTGCCGAGAGCCATAGGATGCGTTGGAACCGACCGTGCGGCAGCATGGTCGTGTGTGCAAATATGGCAGTTTTGCAGCCGTGGAGCTGTGGTTAAGGGCCCTTCAGGCTCTCGGGTGATGAAAAACTCTATGGTGGAGAGGTGAGAGGCATCAAAATGGCTTAACCATGGCGTACGGGCGTGCTTGACCTGGTGCCGAGAGCCGTAGGATGCACAGGATCCGGCCGTGCGGCAGCACAGTCGTGTGTGCAATTATGGATGTTCTGGAGTCGTGGAGCTATAGTTAAGGGCCGTTCGGGCTCTCGGGTGATGACAAATATTGTGGTGGTGAGGCCAGAGGTGTCAAAACGCCTTAACCATGGCATACGGTCGTGCTTGACCTAGTGTCGAGAGCTATAGGACATGCGGGGAACTTGTGCGGTAGCATAGTCATGTGTGCAAATATGGCGGTTCTAGAGCCGTGGAGCCATGGTTAAGGGCCATTCGGGTTCTCGGGCGGTAATAAACGCTGTGGTGGAGAGGCCAAAGGTGTTAAAATGCATTAACCATGGTGCATGGGCGTGCTTGACTTGGTGCGAGGAGCCGTAGGACGCATAGGAACCGGCCGTGCGGCGGCAAGAAAAGTCGTGTGTGCAAATATGGCGGTTACGGAGCCGTGGAGCCGAGGTTAAGGGCCGTTCGGGCTCTCGAGTGATGACAAACGCTATGGTAGAGAGGCCGAGGTGTCAAAATGCCTTAACCATGGCGTACGGGCTTGCTTGACTCGGTCTTAGGAGCCATAGGATGCGTTGGAACCGACCATGCGGCGGCATGGTCGTGTGTGCAAATGTGGCGGTTTGCGCCGTGGAGCCATGGTTAAGGGCCCTTTAGGCTCTCGGGTGATGGAAAACTCTATGGTGGAGAGGTGAGAGGCATCAAAATGGCTTAACCATGGCGTACGGGTGTGCTTGAACCGGTGCCGAGAGCCGTAGGATGCACAGGATCCGGCCGTGCGCCAGCACAGTCATGTGTGCAATTATGGATGTTACAGGTCGTGGAGCTATAGTTAAGGGCCGTTCGGGCTCTCGGGTGATGACAAACATTGTGGTGGTGGGGCCAGAGGTGTCAAAATGCCTTAACCATGGCATACGGTCGTGCTTGACCTAGTGTCGAGAGCTGTAGGACACGTAGGAACCGGCTGTGCGGTAGCATAGTCGTGTGTGCAAATATGGCAGTTCTAGAGCGGTGGAGCCATGGTTAAGGGCCATTTGGGTTCTTGGGCAGCAACAAATGCTATGGTCAAGAGGCCAGTGGTGTCAAAACACCTTAACCATAGTGCATGGGCGTGCTTGACTTGGTGCGAGGAGCCGTAGGATGCGCAGGAACCGGCCGTGCGGCAGCAAAGTCGTGTGTGCAAATATGGCAGTTCTGGAGCCGTGGAGCTGAGGTTAAGTGCCGTTCAGGCTCTTGAGTGACGGCAAATGCTATGGTAGAGAGGCCAGAGGTGTCAAAATGCCTTAACCATGGCGTACAGGCATGCTTGACTCAGAGCCGGGAGCCATAAAATGCGTTGGAACCGACCGTGCGGCAGCATGGTCGAGTGTGCAAATATGGCAGTTTTGGAGCCGTGGAGGCATGGTTAAGCGCCCTTCAGGCTCTTGGGTGATGGAAAACTCTATGGGGGAGAGGTGAGAGGCATCAAAATGGCTTAACCATGGCGTACAAGCGTGCTTGACCCGGTGCCGAGAGCCATAGGATGCACAGGATCCGACCGTGCGGCAGCACAGTCGTGTGTGCAATTATGGATGTTCTGGAGTCGTGGAGCTGCAGTTAAGGGCCGTTCAGGCTCTCGGGTGATGACAAACATTGTGGTGGTGAGGCCAGAGGCATCAAAATGCCTTAACCATGGCATACGGTCGTGCTTGACCTAGTGTCAAGAGCTGTAGGACACGCACGAACCGGCTGTGCGGTAGCATATTCGTGTGTGCAAATATGGCAGTTCTAGAGCTGTGGAGCCATGGTTAAGGGCCATTCGGGTCTCGGGCGGCAACAAACGCTGTGGTGGAGAGGCTAGAGGTGTCAAAATGCCTTAACCATGGCGTACGGGCATGCTTGACTCGGTGCCGGGAGCCATAGGATGCATTGGAACGGCCGTGCGGTAGCATGGTCGTGTGTGCAAATATAGCGGTTACGGAGCCGTGGAGCCAAGGTTAAGCGCCGTTCGGGCTCTCGGCGATGGCAAACGCTATGGTAGAGAGGCCGAGAGGTGTCAAAATGCCTTAACCATGGCGTACGGGCATGCTTGACTCGGTCTTGAGAGCCATAGGATGCGTTGGAACCGGCCGTGCGGCAGCATGGTCGTGTGTGCAAATATGGCGGTTTGCGGCCGTGGAGGCGTGGTTAAGGGCCCTTCGGGCTCTCGGGTGATGAAAACCTCTATTGTGGAGAGGTGAGAAGCATCAAAATGGCTTAACCATGGCGTACGGGGCGTGCTTGACCCGGTGCTTAGAGAGCCGTAGGATGCACGGGATCCGGCCGTGCGCGGCGGCACGATCGTGTGTGCAATTATGGATATTCGGAGTCGTGGAGCTATAGTTAAGGGCCGTTCGGGCTCTCGGGTGATGAAAAATATTGTGGTTGTGAGGCCGGGGCGTCAAAACGCCTTAACCATGGCATACGGTCGTGCTTGACCTAGTGTCGAGAGCTATAGGACATGCGGAACCGGGCGTGCGGTAGCATAGTCGTGTGTGCAAATATGGCGGTTCTAGAGCTGTGGAGCCATGGTTAAGGGCCATTCGGGTTCTCGGGCGGTAATAGACGCTGTGGTGGAGAGGCCAAAGGTGTTAAAACGCCTTAACCATGGTGCATGGGCGTGCTTGACTTGGTGCGAGGAGCCGTAGGACGCATAGGAACCGGCCGTGCGGCAGTAAAGTCGTGTGTGCAAATATGGCGGTTACGGAGCCGTGGAGCCGAGGTTAAGGGCCGTTCGGGCTCTCGAGTGACGACAAACGCTATGGTAGAGAGGCCGGAGGTGTCAAAATGCCTTAACCATGGCGTACGGGCTTGCTTGACTCGGTGTCGGGAGCCATAGGACGCGTTGGAACCGACCATGCGGCGGCATGGTCGTGTGTGCAAATGTGGCGGTTTTACTTGCCGTGGAGCCATGGTTAAGGGCCCTTCGGGCTCTCGGGTGATGGAAAACTCTATGGTGGAGAGGTGAGAGGCATCAAAATGGCTTAACCGTGGCGTACGGGTGTGCTTGAACCGGTGCCGAGAGCCGTAGGATGCACGGGATCCGGCCGTGCGCCGGCACGGTCGTGTGTGCAATTATGGATGTTCTGGAGTCGTGGAGCTATAGTTAAGGGCCGTTCGGGCTCTCAGGTGATGACAAACATTGTGGTGGTGGGGCCAGAGGTGTCAAAACGCCTTAACCATGGCATACGGTCGTGCTTGACCTAGTGTCGACAGCTGTAGGACACGTAGGAACCGGCTGTGCGGTAGCATAGTCGTGTGTGCAAATATGGCAGTTCTAGAGCGGTGGAGCCATGGTTAAGGGCCATTCGGGTTCTTGGGTGGCAACAAATGCTGTGGTCGAGAGGCCAGTGGTGTCAAAACGCCTTAACCATAGTGCATGGGCGTGCTTGACTTGGTGCGAGGAGCCGTAGGATGCGCAGGAATCGGCCGTGCGGCAGCAAAGTCGTGTGTGCAAATATGGCGTTACGGAGCCGTGGAGCCGAGGTTAAGTGCCGTTCGGGCTCTCGAGTGATGGCAAACGCTATGGTAGAGAGTCCGGAGGTGTCAAAATGCCTTAACCATGGCATACGGGCATGCTTGACTCGAGCCGGGAGCCATAAAATGCGTTGGAACCGGCCGTGCGGCGGCATGGTCGAGTGTGCAAATATGGCGGTTTGGAGCCGTGGAGGCATGGTTAAGGGCCCTTCGGGCTCTTAGGTGATGGAAAACTCTATGGTGGAGAGGTGAGAGGCATCAAAATGGCTTAACCATGGCGTACGGGCGTGCTTGACCCGGTGCCGAGAGCCGTAGGATGCACAGGATCCGGCTGTGCGGCAGCACAGTCGTGTGTGCAATTATGGATGTTCTAGAGTCGTGGATCTGTAGTTAAGGGCCGTTCAGCTCTTGGGTGATGAAAACATTGTGGTGGTGAGGCCAGAGGCATCAAAATGCCTTAACCATGGCATACGGTCATGCTTGACCTAGTGTCAAGAGCTGTAGGACACGCACGAACAGGCTGTGCGGTAGCATATTCGTGTGTGCAAATATGGCGGTTCTAGAGCGTGGAGCCATGGTTAAGGGCCATTCGGGTTCTCGAGGCGGCAACAAACGCTGTGGTGGAGAGGCTAGAGGTGTCAAAAACCATGCCTTAACCATGGCGTACGGGCATGCGTGTGTGCAAATATGGCGGTTGAGCCAAGGTTAGGGCCGGTGCTCCGGCGATGGCAAACGCCATAGGATGCGTTGGTGTCAAAATGCCTTAACCATGGCGTACGGGCTTGCTTGACTTAGTGCGGGAGCCATAGGCATGGTCGTGTGTGCAAATGTGGCAGTTTTACTGCCATGGAGCCATGGTTAAGGGCCCTTCAGGCTCTCGGGTGATGGAAAACTCTATGGTGGAGAGGTGAGAGGCATCAAAATGGCTTAACCATGGCGTACGGGTGTGCTTGAACCGGTGCCGAGCCGTAGGATGCACAGGATCCGGCCGTGCGCCAGCACAGTCGTGTGTGCAATTATGGATGTTCGGGAGTCGTGGAGCTATAGTTAAGGGCCGTTCAGGCTCTCGGGTGATGACAAACATTGTGGTGGTGAGGCCAGAGGCATCAAAATGCCTTAACCATGGCATACGGTCATGCTTGACCTAGTGTCGAGAGCTGTAGGACACGTAGGAACCGTTTGTGCGGTAGCATATTCGTGTGTGCAAATATGGCGGTTCTAGAGCGGTGGAGCCATGGTTAAGGGCCATTCGGGTTCTCGAGGGCGGCAACAAATGCTATGGTGGAGAGGCTAGAGGTGTCAAAATGCCTTAACCATGGTGCATGGGGTATGCTTGACTCGGTGCGAGGAGCCATAGGATGCGTTGGAACCGGCCGTGCGGCGCATGGTCGTGTGTGCAAATATGGCAGTTCTAGAGCCGTGGAGCCAAGGTTAAGTGCCGTTCGTGCTCTTGAGCGATGGCAAACGCTATGGTAGAGGCCGAGAGGTGTCAAAATGCCTTAACCATGGCGTACGGGCATGCTTGACTCGGTCTTGAGAGCCATAGGATGCGTTGGAACCGATCGTGCGGCGGCATGGTCGTGTGTGCAAATATGGCGGTTTTGCGGCCGTGGAGGCATGGTTAAGGGCCCTTCGGGCTCTCGGGTGATGGAAAACTCTATGGTGGAGAGGTGAGAGGCATCAAAATGGCTTAACCATGGCGTACGGGCATGCTTGACCGGTGCCAAGAGCCATAGGATGCACGGGATCCGGGCGTGCGGCGGCGCACGGTCGTGTGCAATTATGGATGTTCTGGAGTCGTGGAGCTATAGTTAAGGGCCGTTCGGGCTCTCGGGTGATGACAAATATTGTGGTGGTGAGGCCGGAGGCGTCAAAATGCCTTAACCATGGCATTCGGTCGTGCTTGACCTAGTGTCGAAGAGCTATAGGACATGCACGAACCGGGCCGTGCGGTAGCATATCGTGTGTGCAAATATGGCAGTTCTAGAGCCGTGGAGCCATGGTTAAGGGCCATTCGGGTTCTCGGACAGGCAACAAACGCTGTGGTGGAGAGGCCAAAGGTGTCAAAATGCCTTAACCATGGTGCATGGGCGTGCTTGACTTGGTGCGAGGAGCGTAGGACGCTTGCGGCTCGTGTGTGCAAATATGGCGTTACGGAGCCGTGGAGCCGAGGTTAAGGATGCGCTCGACGACGACAAACGCTATGGTAGAGAGGCCGGAGGTGTCAAAATGCCTTAACCATGGTCGTACGGGCTTGGCGGACTCGGTCTTCGAGGGAGCCATAGGAGCCATGGTTAAGGGCCCTTCGGGCTCTCGGGTGATGGAAAACTCTATGGTGGAGAGGTGAGAGGCATCAAAATGGCTTAACCATGGCGTACGAGTGTGCTTGAACCGGTGCCGAGAGCCGTAGGATGCACGGATCCGGCCGTGCACCGGCACGGTCGTGTGTGCAATTATGGATGTTACTGGTCGTGGAGCTATAGTTAAGGGCCGTTCGTGCTCTCGGGTGATGACAAACATTGTGGTGGTGGGGCCAGAGGTGTCAAAATGCCTTAACCATGGCATACGGTCATGCTTGACCTAGTGTCGAAGAGCTGTAGGACACGCAGGAACCGGGCCGCAGTGTGGTAGCATAGTCGTGTGTGCAAATATGGCAGTTCTAGAGCGGTGGAGCCATGGTTAAGGGCCATTCGGGTTCTTGGGCGGCAACAAATGCTGTGGTGGAGAGGCCAGAGGTGTCAAAATGCCTTAACCATGGTGCATGGGCGTGCTTGACTTGGTGCCAGGAGCCATAGGATGCGTTGGAACCGACCGTGCGGCAGCATGGTCGTGTGTGCAAATATGCCGGTTCTAGAGCCGTGGAGCCAAGGTTAAGTCTTTATTCGGGCTCTTGAGCGATGGCAAACGCTATGGTAGAGAGGCCGAGGTGTCAAAATGCCTTAACCATGGTGTACGGGCATGCTTGACTCGGCCGGAGCCATAGGATGCGTTGGAACCGATCGTGCGGCGGCATGGTCGTGTGTGCAAATATGGCAGTTTTGGAGCCGTGGAGGCATGGGTTAAGGGCCCTTCGGGCTCTCGGGTGATGAAAACTCTATGGCGGAGAGGTGAGAGGCATCAAAATGGCTTAACCATGGCGTACGGCGTGCTTGACCCGGTGCCGAGAGCCATAGGATGCACGGGATCCGGCCGTGCGGCAGCACGGTCGTGTGTGCAATTATGGATGTTACGGAGTCGTGGAGCTATAGTTAAGGGCCGTTCGGGCTCTCGGGTGATGACAAATATTGTGGTGGTGAGGCCGGAGCGCATCAAAACGCCTTAACCATGGCATACGGTCATGCTTGACCTAGTGTCGAGAGCTATAGGACACGCACGAACCGGGCTGTGTGGTAGCATATTCGTGTGTGCAAATATGGCGGTTCTAGAGCGTGGAGCCATGGTTAAGGGCCATTCGGGTTCTCGGCGGCAATAAACGCTGTGGTGGAGAGGCTAAAGGTGTTAAAATGGCGCCATTAACCATGGTGCATGGGCGTGCTTGACTTGGTGCGAGGAAGCCGTAGGACGCATAGGAAGAGAGCCCGGCCTTAACCATGTGCGGTAGCAAATGCGTCGTGTGTGCAAATATGGCGGTTTGCGGCCGTGGAGCCGTGGAGCCGAGGTTAAGGGAGGTGAGAGGCCAAAATGGCTTAACCATGGGCGTACTCGTGCTTGACCCGGTGCCGAGCGTACGACAAACGCTATGGTAGAGAGGCGTGGAGCTATAGTTAAGGGCCAAAATGCCTTAACCATAGGCATGGGGCGTGTCGCAAAATGCCTTAAAGTGCCATGGCTATGGTAGAGAGGCCGGAGGTGTCAAAATGCCTTAACCATGGCGTATGGCATGACTCGACTCTTAGAGCCATAAAATGCGTTGGAACCGACCGTGCGGCCGGCATGGTCGTGTGTGCAAATATGGCGTTTTGGAGCCGTGGAGGCATGGTTAAGGGCCCTTCGGGCTCTCGGGTGATGGAAAACTCTATGGTGGAGAGGTGAGAGGCATCAAAATGGCTTAACCATGGCGTACGGGCGTGCTTGACCCGGTGTCGAGAGCCATAGGATGCACGGGATCCGGCCGTGCGCCGGCACGATCGTGTGTGCAATTATGGATGTTACGGAGTCGTGGAGCTATAGTTAAGGGCCGTTCGTGCTCTCGGGTGATGACAAACATTGTGGTGGTGGGGCCGAGGGTGTCAAAATGCCTTAACCATGGCATACGGTCATGCTTGACCTAGTGTCGAGGAAGGCATGGGACACGTAGGAACCGGCTGTGTGGTAGCATAGTCGTGTGTGCAAATATGGCGGTTCTAGAGCGGTGGAGCCATGGTTAAGGGCCATTCGGGTTCTTGGGCGGCAACAAATGCTGTGGTGGAGAGGCCGAGGTGTCAAAATGCCTTAACCATAGTGCATGGGCGTGCTTGACTTGGTGCGGGAGCCATAGGATGCGTTGGGCCCGGCCGTGCGGCGGCAAAGTCGTGTGTGCAAATATGGCGGTTACGGAGCCGTGGAGCCGAGGTTAAGTGCCGTTCAAGCTCTCGAGTGATGGCAACGCTATGGTAGAGAGGCCGAGAAGGTGTCAAAATGCCTTAACCATGGTGTACGGGCATGCTTGACTCGGTGCGGAGCCATAATGCGTTGGAACCGGCCGTGCGGCGGCATGGTCGTGTGCAAATATGGCGGTTTTGGAGCCGTGGAGGCATGGTTAAGGGCCCTTCGAGGCTCTCGGGTGATGGAAAACTCTATGGTGGAGAGGTGAGAGGCATCAAAATGGCTTAACCATGGCGTACAAGGCGTGCTTGACCGGTGCCGCGAGCCATAGGATGCACGGGATCCGGCCGTGCGGCGGCACGGTCGTGTGTGCAATTATGGATGTTCAGAGTCGTGGAGCTATAGTTAAGGGCCGTTCGGGCTCTCGGGTGATGACAAACATTGTGGTGGTGAGGCCGGAGGCATCAAAATGCCTTAACCATGGCATACGGTCATGCTTGACCTAGTGTCGAAGAGCTATAGGACACGCACGAGCCGGTGCGGTAGCATAGTCGTGTGTGCAAATATGGCAGTTCTAGAGCTGTGGAGCCATGGTTAAGGGCCATTCGGGTTCTCGAGCGGCAACAAACGCTGTGGTGGAGAGGCCAGAGGTGTCAAAATGCCTTAACCATGGCGCATGGGCATGCTTGACTCGGTGCCAGGAGCCATAGGATGCGTTGGAACCGACCGTGCGGCAGCATGGTCGTGTGTGCAAATATGGCAGTTTTGGAGCCGTGGAGCCATGGTTAAGGGCCCTTCAGGCTCTCGGGTGATGGAAAACTCTATGGTAGAGGCCGGAGGTGTCAAAATGCCTTAACCATGGCGTACGGGCATGCTTGACTCGGTCTTGAGAGCCATAGGATGCGTTGGAACCGACCATGCGGCGGCATGGTCGTGTGTGCAAATGTGGCGTTTTGCAGCCGTGGAGCCATGGTTAAGGGCCCTTCGGGCTCTCGGGTGATGAAAAACTCTATGGTGGAGAGGTGAGAGGCATCAAAATGGCTTAACCATGGCGTACGGGTGTGCTTGACCGGTGCGAGAGCCGTAGGATGCACAAGATCCGGCTGTGCGCCGGCACGGTCGTGTGTGCAATTATGGATGTTACGGAGTCGTGGAGCTATAGTTAAGGGCCGTTCGGGCGGTGATGACAAACATTGTGGTGGTGGGGCCGAAGGTGTCAAAATGCATTAACCATGGCATACGGTGCATGGTCCAGCGTGCTTGACTTCGTGTGCGAGAGCGGTGGAGCCATGGTTAGGATTCGGGTTCTTGGGGCAGCAAATGCTGTGTCGAGAGGCCGGTGTCAAAACGCCTTAACCATAGTGCATGGGCGTGCTTGACTTGGTGCAAAGTCGTGTGTGCAAATATGGCGGTTACGGAGCCGTGGAGCCGAGGTTAAGTGCCGTTTAGGCTCTCGAGTGACGGCAAATGCTATGGTAGAGGGCCGGAAGGTGTCAAAATGCCTTAACCATGGCGTATAGGCATGCTTGACTCGGAGCCGGGGAGCCATAAAATGCGTTGGAACCGGCCAGGTGCGGCGGCATGGTCGAGTGTGCAAATATGGCGGTTTTGGAGCCGTGGAGGCATGGTTAAGGGCCCTTCGGGCTCTTAGTGATGGAAAACTCTATGGTGGAGAGGTGAGAGGCATCAAAATGGCTTAACCATGGCGTACGGGCGTGCTTGACCGGTGTCGAGAGCCATAGGATGCACGGGATCCGGCCGTGCGGCAGCACGATCATGTGTGCAATTATGGATGTTGCAGGTCGTGGAGCTATAGTTAAGGGCCGTTCAAGCTCTCGGGTGATGACAAACATTGTGGTGGTGAGGCCGAGGCATCAAAATGCCTTAACCATGGCATACGGTCATGCTTGACCTAGTGTCAAGAGGCTGTAGGACACGCACGACCGGGCGTGCGGTAGCATATTCGTGTGTGCAAATATGGCGGTTCTAGAGGCTGTGGAGCCATGGTTAAGGGCCATTCGGGTTCTCGAGGCGGCAACAAACGCTGTGGTGGAGAGGCTAGAGGTGTCAAAATGCCTTAACCATGGTGTACGGGCATGCTTGACTCGGTGCCGGAGCCATAGGATGCGTTGGAACGGCGGGTGCGGCGGCATGGTCGTGTGTGCAAATATGGCGGTTATGGAGCCGTGGAGCCAAGGTTAAGGGCCGTTCGGGCTCTCGAGCGATGGCAAACGCTATGGTAGAGAGGCCGGAGGTGTCAAAATGCCTTAACCATGGCGTACGGGCATGCTTGACTCGGTCGAGAGCCATAGGATGCGTTGGAACCGAGCCGTGCGGCGGCATGGTCGTGTGAGCAAATATGGCGGTTTTGCGGCCGTGGAGGGTGGTTAAGGGCCCTTCGGGCTCTCGGGTGATGAAAAACTCTATGGTGGAGAGGTGAGAGGCATCAAAATGGCTTAACCATGGCGTACGGGCGTGCTTGACCCGTGCCGAGCGTAGGATGCACGGGGATCCGACGTGCGGCGGCACGGTCGTGTGTGCAATTATGGATGTTACGGTCGTGGAGCTATAGTTAAGGGCCGTTCGGGCTCTCGGGTGATGACAAATATTGTGGTGGTGAGGCCGGAGGCGTCAAAATGCCTTAACCATGGCATACGGTCGTGCTTGACCTAGTGTCGAGAGCTATAGGACATGCGAGAACTGGGCGTGCGGTAGCATAGTCGTGTGTGCAAATATGGCGTTCTAGAGGCATGTGGAGCCATGGTTAAGGGCCATTCGGGTTCTCGGCGGTAATAAACGCTTTGTGGTGGAGAGGCCAAAGGTGTTAAAACACCTTAACCATGGTGCATGGGCGTGCTTGACTTGGTGCGAGGAGCCGTAGGACGCATAGGAACCGGCCGTGCGGCGGCAAAGTCGTGTGTGCAAATATGGCGGGATTACGGAGCCGTGGAGCCGAGGTTAAGGGCCGTTCGGGCTCTCGAGCGATGACAAACGCTATGGTAGAGAGCCGGAGGTGTCAAAATGCCTTAACCATGGCGTACGGGCTTGCTTGACTCGGTCTGCGGGAGCCATAGGATGCGTTGGAACCGACCATGCGGCAGCATGGTCGTGTGTGCAAATGTGGCGGTTTGCTGCAGCCGTGGAGCCATGGTTAAGGGCCCTTCGGGCTCTCGGGTGATGGAAAACTCTATGGTGGAGAGGTGAGAGGCATCAAAATGGCTTAACCATGGCGTACGGGTGTGCTTGAACCGGTGCCAAGCCGTAGGATGCACAAGATCCGGCCGTGCGCCGGCACGGTCGTGTGTGCAATTATGGATGTTACAGGTCGTGGAGCTATAGTTAAGGGCCGTTCGGGCTCTCGGGTGATGACAAACATTGTGGTGGTGGGGCCGGAGGTGTCAAAACGCCTTAACCATGGCATACGGTCGTGCTTGACCTAGTGTCGAGGCTATAGGACACGTAGGAACCGGGTGCGGTAGCATAGTCGTGTGTGCAAATATGGCGGTTCTAGAGCGGTGGAGCCATGGTTAAGGGCCATTCGGGTTCTTGGCGGCAACAAATCTGTGGTCGAGAGGCCAAAGGTGTCAAAATGCCTTAACCATAGTGCATGGGCGTGCTTGACTTGGTGCGAGGAACCGTAGGATCGCGAGAACCGGCCGTGCGGCGGCAAAGTCGTGTGTGCAAATATGGTAGTTACGGAGCCGTGGAGCCGAGGTTAAGTGCCGTTCGGGC
This sequence comes from Themeda triandra, assembly GCA_018135685.1. Lineage (NCBI taxonomy): Eukaryota > Viridiplantae > Streptophyta > Magnoliopsida > Poales > Poaceae > Themeda > Themeda triandra. The sequence continues at coordinate 2,756 of JAENPR010002831.1, read as the reverse complement.
TCTCGGTGACGGCAAATGCTATGGTAGAGAGGCCGGAGGTGTCAAAATGCCTTAACCATGGCGTACGGGCATGCTTGACTCGGGCCGGAGCCATAAAATGCGTTGGAACCGGCCATGCGGCGGCATGGTCGTGTGTGCAAATATGGCGGTTTTGGAGCCGTGGAGGCATGGTTAAGGGCCCTTCGGGCTCTCGGGTGATGGAAAACTCTATGGTGGAGAGGTGAGAGGCATCAAAATGGCTTAACCATGGCGTACGGGCGTGCTTGACCCGGTGCGAGAGCCATAGGATGCACGGGATCCGGCCGTGCGGCGGCACGGTCGTGTGTGCAATTATGGATGTTAGGAGTCGTGGAGCTATAGTTAAGGGCCGTTCAAGCTCTCGGGTGATGACAAACATTGTGGTGGTGAGGCCGGAGGCATCAAAATGCCTTAACCATGGCATACGGTCATGCTTGACCTAGTGTCAAGAAGGCATAGGACACGCACGAACCGGCTGTGCGGTAGCATATTCGTGTGTGCAAATATGGCGGTTCTAGAGTTTGTGGAGCCATGGTTAAGGGCCATTCGGGTTCTCGGCGGCAACAAACACTATGGTGGAGAGGCTAGAGGTGTCAAAATGCCTTAACCATGGCGTACGGGCATGCTTGACTCGGTGCCGGGAGCCATAGGATGCGTTGGAGGCCCGGCAGGTGCGGCGGCATGGTCGTGTGTGCAAATATGGCGGTTACGGAGCCGTGGAGCCAAGGTTAGGAGGCCGTTCGGGCTCTCGGCGATGGCAAACGCTATGGTAGAGAGGCCGGAGGTGTCAAAATGCCTTAACCATGGCGTACGGGCATGCTTGACTCGGTCCGAGAGCCATAGGATGCGTTGGAACCGGCCGTGCGGCGGCATGGTCGTGTGTGCAAATATGGCGGTTTGCGGCCGTGGAGCTGTGGTTAAGGGCCCTTCGGGCTCTCGGGTGATGAAAAACTCTATGGTGGAGAGGTGAGAGGCATCAAAATGGCTTAACCATGGCGTACGGGCGTGCTTGACCCGGTGCGGGCCGTAGGATGCACGGGATCCGGGCGTGCGCGGCACGGTCGTGTGTGCAATTATGGATGTTACGTGGAGCTATAGTTAAGGGCCGTTCGGGCTCTCGGGTGATGACAAATATTGTGGTGGTGAGGCCGGGGCGTCAAAATGCCTTAACCATGGCATACGGTCGTGCTTGACCTAGTGTCGAGAGCTATAGGACATGCGAGGAAGCTGGGCGTGCGGTAGCATAGTCGTGTGTGCAAATATGGCAGTTCTAGAGCGGTGGAGCCATGGTTAAGGGCCATTCGGGTTCTCGGGCGGTAATAAAAGCTGTGGTGGAGAGGCCAAAGGTGTCAAAACGCCTTAACCATGGTGCATGGGCGTGCTTGACTTGGTGCGAGGAGCGTAGGGACGCATAGGAACCGGCCGTGCGGCGGCAAAGTCGTGTGTGCAAATATGGCGGTTACTGGAGCCGTGGAGCCGGGTTAAGGGCCGTTCGGGCTCTCGGCGATGACAAACGCTATGGTAGAGAGGCCAGAGGTGTCAAAATGCCTTAACCATGGCGTACGGGCTTGCTTGACACAGTGCCGGGAGCCATAGGACGCGTTGGAACCGACCATGCGGCAGCATGGTCATGTGTGCAAATGTGGCAGTTTTACTGCCGTGGAGCCATGGTTAAGGGCCCTTCAGTCTCTCAGGCGATGGAAAACTCTATGGTGGAGAGGTGAGAGGCATCAAAATGGCTTAACCATGGCGTACGGGTGTGCTTGAACCGGTGCCGAGAGCCGTAGGATGCACAAGATCCGGCCGTGCGCCAGCACAGTCGTGTGTGCAATTATGGATGTTCCGGAGTCGTGGAGCTGTAGTAAAGGGCCGTTCAGGCTCTCGAGTGATGACAAACATTGTGGTGGTGAGGCCAAAGGCATCAAAATGCCTTAACCATGGCATACGGTCATGCTTGACCTAGTGTCAAGAGCTGTAGGACACGCACGAACCGGCTGTGCGGTAGCATATTCGTGTGTGCAAATATGGCAGTTCTAGAGCTGTGGAGCCATGGTTAAGGGCCATTCAGGTTCTCAGGCGGCAACAAACACCGTGGTGGAGAGGCTAGAGGTGTCAAAATGCCTTAACCATGGCGTACGGGCATGCTTGACTCGGTGCGGGAGCCATAGGATGCGTTAGGAACCGGCCGTGGCGGCATGGTCGTGTGTGCAAATATGGCGGTTACGGGGCCGTGGAGCCAAGGTTAAGGGCCGTTCGGGCTCTCGGCGATGGCAAACGCTATGGCGAGAGAGGCCGGAGGTGTCAAAATGCCTTAACCATGGCGTATGGGCATGCTTGACTCGGTCTTGAGAGCCATAGGATGCGTTGGAACCGGCCGTGCGGCGCATGGTCGTGTGTGCAAATATGGCAGTTTTGCGGCCGTGGAGCCTGTGGTTGAGGGCCCTTCGGGCTCTCGGGTGATGAAAAACTCTACGTGGTGGAGAGGTGAGAGGCATCAAAATGGCTTAACCATGGCGTACGGGCGTGCTTGACCCGTGCGAGGCCGTCGGATGCACGGGATCCGGGCGTGCGGCAGCACGTCGTGTGTGCAATTATGGATGTTAGGGAGTCGTGGAGCTATAGTTAAGGGTTGTTCGGGCTCTCGGGTGATGACAAATATTGTGGTGGTGAGGCGGGCGTCAAAACGCCTTAACCATGGCATACGATCGTGCTTGACCTAGTGTCGAGCTATAGGACAT